>PVKS010023970.1:0-31666 GCA_004027875.1 Aplodontia rufa | reverse complement strand
CCCTGGGACCCTGGGGCAAATGACAAATGAGTGTCTTTTTGGATTTGTTCAACCTTTGGTGGAGGCTGCTGGTGGGGACAGGTTGGAGTTCACTACTATGAGAGAATGTGTGCTTCAGCCCAGCACGCCTGAGTTTCAAAATGGTGTTGATAACCTACTTCTGAAATTAGCATTCAACTATCCCAACCAACTCCTCTGGCCTGAAAAATAATTTTTGTCATCTGCTGCAGTGGCTGGGACAGCTAACTATGGGCAAATGTAGAGGGTGTGGCTGGGGTTCCTGCTCTGAGCCCTGAGGGGGTGCTTTCCCCCTCCTCTGACCCTGCAGGCCAGTCCACGACCACCACCCTGGGCAGCCCTGTGAGCCAGAGAAAGAACCGTAGTAACAAAAACGTAGTGCCAGCAAAGGGGCAGGGGAGGGAGGTTCATTTCACTCTCCCTGGAGATGGGAGAGCAGCTGTCATTTTGTTTTCCAGAGCAGGTACTTTGTATCAGCATATCCAAATTCAGAGCCTGACTCCTCTCCGCTAAAACTAGAATAGATATTTGATGTGAGCAGAAACTGCTATTCTTTTCTATCTAAAAAAAAAAAATCTTGATTTTGGTTGGGGGCATGACTTTGATTTTGTTGGGTGGTGCGGGGGGGACGTATATCTAGTTTGTTTTCCATTCTTTCTACACTCGTTCACGTCTTCCCCAAATATATCATGCTATTTCATACCCCTGGGCCTTTGCATTGGCTGTCCCCACGGCTGTGGGAACAGGGCTGTCTTCCCACAGTGCCTCTCCCACTCTCAGTGACCAAATTCCTACTCATCCTTCAAGACCCAGCTCAGATGTCCCTTCCTCCCGGAAGTCCTTCCTGCCTCCTCTACCCTCAATCCCAAGGCCCCTCCCTGCTAATCTCGTACACCCCATGCCTTCCTCCTACTCATATTTCAATGAAAACTTTGCCTGCGTCTCTCTTCCCTTCTAGACAGTAAGCTTTTTGGCAATAGCAAACGAATGCGAGCCAAGGTCGCGTTTTCTGCAGTGATCATAGACTCAGACACCTGAGAGATGCTTACGTTGGAGGTATTTGCCCCTGTGCTGACCTCTTTATACAAGTCCAATCTACAAGCCTTCTTTCCTTGAGAAGTGTCCTTGGGCACACCCGCTGTGGCATTTTTTTATATTTTCAGATTTTTTTTTTAATGGCTGATGTGAAGGACTGGACTGCTCCGTCAATGTACTTCTATGATCCATCTGCACTACTGACTGCAACGGGAGTTCTTAAAACTTTTTGGTGCTGGAACCAAAATTTTACAACTGATGAGGTCATCAAAGAACTTTTGTTTATGTGGGCTAAACCTATTGGTAGTTATTACATCACAAATTAACATGGTGAAATTAAAAAAAACCTATTAGTTTATTTAAAGATAATAATCCCGTTATACCCTCAACATAAATTTTTTTGAAACAAAAAAATGTTTGGTGAGAAGAGCAGCATTTTTTTTTTTTGATGTCAGGGTTTCTCAACCTTGGCACTGTTGAAATTTTGGACTAGAGACTTCTTCTTTGCAGGAAGTTCCGTGGTGCATCTCGTCTGTTGCTACCCACTAGAGGTTAGTAGCACCCTCTACTCCCAGTTGTGACAACCCAGAAGCTGCATAAGATCCCCTGGGAGGGAGGAAACAGCATCACTATGGGTGAGACCAGCCGTAGGATTATTCTGCAAGTCTAATGAGCTGATTGATACAAGACGTCCAGATTCTACCTCTACTTCTGCCTTCAGTCTGCTCAATCTGCATATGATGAAATTTCAGCCTTACACAGATACATGGGTGGAAAGGGAGAAGTATTTTAATGACCTTTCAGATAATTGCCGCTCTTCTTGGACACTGCACCCAAACTTAGTGAGTAGTGGTTCCTTCAAGTTCAGTTGTAATGTGGAATTTGAAACCACGTCAGTGAACTTTTCCTAAATGTTAAAGCATGTTAGTTTTGGAACCTTGGGCTTTGATCTTTTACCCGTTGTGAGGCGCCATAACATCATCCATTAGTTACTTGGAAAATATTTATGCATGTCTTTCAAATGTCCATGCACCTCACTGTATGATACAAAAGAAATTACATTTGTTAATCTTATTAGAAAAGTATTCAAATACTGGGAAGCGAACAAGGTCAGAATAGCAGACGCAAGTTTCCCATAATTCTGATTTCCCCTAGAAAGCTGGGATTTTTATCACCAGAAAAAAGAAAAAAAGAATATCAATTGTCTTCTTTGAATTGACCGACTCAGTTTTGAGAAAATGGCTATCAATTATCAAAGTCTGCGTAATCATAGACTATAAATTATTCTTTCAAGCTAAACTAATAATGTTCCATAAAAGTGGTTTGCTAGTTCAGTCTGCAACTCAAGCCACCAGCCAGTGCTTCTTTTCTTCGTAAACCACTTGATGTGGAACCCAAGAGCTTTACGTACACTTCTCTTATTCTCACAAAGAATACTGTAAAAAGTACACTGAAGAGCTGAGATTTAATGACATTTAAAATGAGTGTGATTTCATCAACGACATCCCCGCCCCCACTGCTTCTGCGCGTACCCAGATGTGCAGCCACCTTGTCCCGGAACTGCCTCCATTTGTGCTAAGGCAAAGCAGCTGTGCCCACTGTTGCTTTTGCACCATCAGTGCCAGTGCCAACACAGTGACAAAGGCAAACAGCATTGTATTTGTTTTGTGAAAATAGTTTTGACCTCGCTGACCCCCAAAAGGCTTCTTGGGTCCCCAAGAAGCGGGGTGCACGGAGCACATTGCTAGTCTACTCCAATGTGGTTTTTTACCTTGATCATGTAATGAAATTAAGAGCCAGACATGTGAACGTGGAGCTCCGTGTATGTGGTCGCCTCAACAAATTGCCAAGGAAATACTTGTGGATTCCAAGATTCAGGCAGGAAGGGAATCTTGAGGTCATCTAGGCCAAGCCCTAGATGACCTTTGTAGATGAGCATACTCAGCCCAGAGAGAGTAAGTAACTCACCCAGAGTGTCATAGTAGTAGTGGCAGAACCGTTCCTAGAGCCCAGGTCTTCTGATTCCCAGTCCAGTGCCCTTTCTACCACACCCTGTTGTTCATAAAGACCCCGTGTGCTGCCTCCCACCTATGCGGATAGGTCCTTGTAATACTTGGTGTGGACAATGGTTTGTGGAGGGTGTGGTGTAGTTATTGTTGGTTTGCAAGGCTGAGCAGACACTCAGGAGCTGTCTGCTTTCTGTAGTTGCTGATCTAAAATTGTTGGAGCTGGCTACAAGCTATGCCGATTAGGCACACCTTTGTGTCCCTGTACTCGTACCTCCTCTGGAGTTGATTCACCAATGGTTAGGGCCTATCATCATCAATAATATCTTCAGGAGTCCAGGTTTCCGCTTGCATGTGGGCAGCATTTTCCGTGGCGATAGCCTTAACTGGCTGGGTGGCCTCAATGTTGCTAATGCTCTTGATCACAGCTGTGACTTCAACCCATTTTGCCTCATGGCATTTCAGAAGAGAATAGTGGCCATTTCTTTCTGTCTGGAAGTTGGGGAGCAGAGAAGACAGTGACTTCTCCATGTTCATAAGCAGCAGAACACCAAGTCCAAATTATTAATGACAGTGACCTGGAAAGGATTTCCTGACAACCTGCATTTTCTTTTGGAATCAAAGGCTGGGCCTGCTTAACTTTCAAACGGCTGACCTGAGAAAATGGAGGTGCTTTTCCTCTGGGTTTTATCCAAACACCATGAAGGGACAACTGATTGGTCAAATGTGAGAGCACAGGAAATATTTGAAGGAAAGTCTGAAATGGAACCTGAAAGTTCTGATTATGTTCTTCTTGCATTTGGCCCACCAGATAGATCTAAGAGTTAATATCCCAGGTCATCTCTTCAGAAACTGCCCTGGACTGGGGGTCATCAGTCCAGGGGCAGAGGCAGGCCTAGGTGGCCTCTTTGGTTGCTCCAGCACTCTGATCTATCCACTGGTAACATCTTAGGATTGTGAAGTGCAGGGCAGCTTTGCTCCTGGAAGCACTCTGTTTCCTGAACAATCCGGCTGTGGTCCTTCCTTGCATGGTGTCCCACAGCCTCCAACCCAGGAGTAGGGTCTGCTATCTTCTGGGATTCTTCTGACCTGCTACCCCAGCCCTTCTGCCTCACCAGGTTGGGCTTCCTGGATAAAGTCTCCGAAGGATGTGTGAAGACCCGGATTTCAAAATTGGTTGACCTTGGGGAGTATTCAAAGCAGAGGAGAATCAAAACCACAACCCCGGCTGCTCTTGGAGAAGCTCTGCCCTGCCCCTGAAAGCTGCTGCAGAAGTAGAAAAAGACCAGAGAAACCAGCATCTGACTCAGGGTTGGCGGGGTGGCCAAGAAAAGTCAATCAGAGGATTGCTCTGCAAGCCCCACAGACCTGGAGGCAGATAGCTGTTTAGCTGGTCTTTGGAAGAAAACAAAACATACCTGCCTATTCAGAGCTTCCAACCTGGTAGGGGAGAAAAGCTGAAACCCTCAGATGGGGTCATTTAAAGGAAGACGAAGAATGACAAGAGGTCACTGCAAAGGGATGCAAGTGGCCTGGAGAGGGGATGGTATTAACCAAGGTAACCCTCGTGGAGGGCAGCCTCCCGATTCAAGAAGGTCATCAGGAAAGATGGAAGCTGATAGAGGGTAAAGGGGAAGCCACAATTCCTTTCCGCTCTTTGCTCCTCACCCTCTCCTTTTTCACAGGCCAGATAGGATCAAAGATCACTCCAACACTCCTGAGGACTCATGTGTCAGTGGTCACTTTGTGAGAGCCCGAAGGGCAGTGGTTGCTAGTGTTGACGGGGTATTAGGGTTGGCAGCTGAGGGAGCTTGTTGGAAATACAGACTCCTGGGCCAGCCACTGCCTGGTTCAAGTGCATATTTGGAGCCCACAAGCCTGGGGTTCTGAGAAGGCTTGGGACATGGTCTCCATGGGGGGAGTATACATGTGACATTCTTCCTGCCAATGGGGCCTGAAGGTAGGATTGGGAATGACATGTGTGGGGCAAGAACTTGTGAGCACAGGGTCAAGGGACATCCTTAGGAGATGAAGTTATTCTTCCGTGGTCAGGGAGGACCCGGGGCTCTAGTCAGCTCTCTCAGGGAACACGATGCCATGCTCTGAGGGACCCCAGAGCTGAGCCCTTGACCTTCCACTGGGTGTTGAGACTTTGCCTTTCTGTCTTTGTCTGTCAGTTCCCCACACATCTGTCTGGCTTGTGTCCTAATGTGACCTTTGGCTGGTGCCCTTTAACTCTTCTCTAATGAACCAGTTTCTCAGCCGCACCCAAGGCTGGGCTTGGCTCCTACCCTACTCAAGTGTTGAACGAAATTCTGGTCTCTGGGGGGGCTTCCTCTGCTACAGGCCTTTTATACCACGTCATGAATTTCTCACAGCAGCGGGGGCCTCTTTCAGGTATCAAGAAGCAGTGATATGCTCAGGTCACCTCAGGTGATGGGGGCTTATTGTAAGGATATGTAAGGAAATAGGGAAACCTGGGCCATCCTTTGGTTCTTGGCCTCATGGAGCCTGGACCATCATGGGGGCTCAGAGGGGCCAGACACCAGCTCCAAAAGGCTGCTGTGCTGCTTAGTTAGCCTCAGGTGGCTGCTGTGGCTCAGGCACCAACCCCACCCACATCCAGACATTTGTAGCCAGGCTGGTGGTGTCACAGGGTACAAAGCATGGTGACCGGTGTCTAAGGAAGGGCCTGTGGCTACCTTCTTTAGATCAGGGAAAACACGTGAGAGGGAACTGGTTTTAGGGAAAGCCGGCCCATGGGCAGAGGCGAGAGAGGCCCCCCAGTGAGTGTACATCCCAGCTGAAGCTCTTCTGATTGTTCACCAAGTCCCCGGATGTGCCCGTGCACTGGTCTCTGCCTCTTGTCTGTGCGAGAAGGCTCACCAGATGTCCGCTACACACTTTGTTAGTGTCTATCACAGGTGCCTGTCAAAGGCCCATCAAACTTGGAGCTAAAAATGACTGTCAGGGTGGCCAACAACCAACCCAACCAACCCTTTGTGGAGTTGCCTCTAGCTTAGAATGCTTGGAGCTTCCTGACCCAAACACCAGTGCTTGGTGCCCCTTGGTGCACCCTGCCCTCCCTTTTACACCTAGTTCAGCCTGGGCTCTCAGTGGATGCTCAGCAGCTTCTCCCCAACCCCCACACTGGGGAAAGGCAAGAGGCAGTGGGAACCAGAGGGAGTTGAGACCACTGCTGCATGGCTCACCTCAAAGTCACAGTTACTCATTTAAGAGGGGAATGTTTAAAGTTTGATGGGAAATGAATCACCAACATTAATGAAAGAGAAGCGTTGTGTGACAGCACTTTGGAGGAGGGGGTGGAAAGGAAAGGAAACCAACCCTAAAGGAAGTCATTCACTGCTTAGCATGGGGGGGAGGGGCGAGAGCCCAGGGGGCAGGGGCCCTCCTGAGACCTACATACTTGACCTTTTCCTAGGGGGAGACTCTGTTTAAAGTGGACAAGTGGCTCTGGGTTTCCTCATCAAACCTTTAGGATACATTCACTTGCCCTTGGGTCTGGTGGGTTGGAAGAGGATGGAGGCGGGGGAGGTGCCTTCCAACTTGGGGTGCGAACCCCTAGACGGGACTAAGGGAGTGGGGGAGACGTGTGCACTCCTCCTGCTGCTCTCCTCTGCTCCTCCCCTTCTCCCTAAAGAGAATGGACTCAGTCTCTTTGCCCTTGCCACCCTCATGAAAGAAATTGCCATTCACCTAGCCTGGAGGAGGGCATTTCCTGTGCCTGTGTGGGCCGTCCAGTGGCAGTCTTGTAGTCCTTCATTCCACCTTGCAATCAGGACCTCACCCACCACTCTTCATGACCTACCCACCACGGAGGAGGTAGTGACGTGGCCTGCTCTCTCAGCTCTGCTCTGAGGACATACTAGGCCAATGGCCTTGACCTCCAACCCCTCACCCTGCAGTGTCTCATCAGGGCAAGTAAAGCCTGCTACACTGAATGTGCTAGGTCCTCCTCCCCTCTCTTAATTACTTTTTGACACTTCTAGACAGGTGGAGGGAAGAAAAGCCAATAACGTTTCTACTTTGAAGGTACAAGACCTGAATCTACAAGAGGGTAGGTGATATGTCACTGATGTTGCCTTCTCTCCCCACCATTAGTGACACAAGAGATAGACAGGGCTGCATAACGAAGTGAAAGGAATGTGAACCTTTGGCCCCACAGCTCTAGTTCCAAGTCCAGATCTGCCTCTTGATAGCTATGTGACGTAGGGGGAAGCTCCTTAACTTCTCTGAGCCTGTTTCCTCATCTGTAAAATGGGAATAATAAGAGCCACTGCACTGGGAAATTGTGATGTCAAGACCAGAAGAAGGCATATCAAGTGTTCAGCCCAACACTGGCCAGGAGCGAGGCCCTCGTGTGACCTTTTTGCTTTCTTTAAATCACACTCCCCCTATGACTACATCCAAGTATGCTAGGGCTGACATACCATATACTGCCCCCGAGGAAGAAAGAGCCACCTGCCTTTGACCACCTTCTTCTGGCTTCACTGCCCCAATAACTTCTGCTGGGATGGTCAACTGGAGGGGACAAAGCCATTCAATGAATGTCCTAGACATTTTTCTAGATCACAGACCTCTTTTGAGCATCAATACACCCATTCAATACTGTTTGCTACAGGATTTCAGGAGACTCCCAGAAACTCTGAAACCATGCACAAAGCTCCCTTACCCAACGCAACATCAGCACACACAAGACTAAGCACTCAGCTTCCTGAGTGGTTTGTTGCATAGCCCAGTTATTCCCCAACTCACAAGCAGTCTTTCTCTTGTGAAATACCCAGAATGATCCCTCTGAATCTGCCCAGTGGGACAAGAAGAAAAATGGAGGAATGTAAAGAGGATGGTTGGGAAGGTGACCTTGGAGAAAAGACTGCAGAGTGGGGTTGGCATGTCCTGGAGGAAAGAAAGCAGTGGGGATCAGCTGAGAAGGTGTTGAAACACCCGAAGTGGCCACCACCTCTTTCCCCCTTTGACTAAGGGTTAAAGAAGAAAGAATAAATAATTTGGCCAGAGAGAACAGAAGCCCTCTAGCAGGGAAAGTAGGTGAACAACACAACAGGTCATAGGCTTTTTAAATTCATGTGCTTCAAACAAATGGGACAGACTTGTGTTGTCTTCGTGTGGCTGAGGTTGTGGCAGAGCGCGAGGTACAGAGCTGGCCTTGCTGACCGTGCCTGCCGCGGCAACACTAAGGCCAGAGAAATAGAGTCCCCGTGGGATTGTGCTGCCACCAGTTTTAGAAAACAAAAGAGCCCTGACCCTCTTTTGCAGAGATGTCTTATAAAGATGAAATGCTACTCCGTGTCTTTGGTCCACCAGTATCTGAGTGAGCTTCGCAAGACCAAACTTGAGATTCCCAAGCCTAGGCTGAGCCCAGCTGCCCTCCCAGGGATGTGGGAGAGGAGAGACAGATTTATGTGTCTTTGATGGAGCCCTACACTGTCTGGCCAGCACGGGGCTGTCAGACTTAGCCACAAGCTCTGAATTCTCAACTCCTGTCCTGGGACAACTTCCTGACTTCGCGAAGCACATCTTTGCCTCTAGACGCACCCTTGACCTTGAGCTCATCCTTGCTGCATCAAAAATTTTTAAAAATAAATACATATATATGATTTCAAAACCACACATAGTAAAAAACTTGGAGAATATAGAACACCAATATGCAAAAGAATAATATAGAAAACCAATACAGAAAAGAAGAAAATAAAAATCACCTGTAACCCCACCACCAGGGAAAGTAAGTAAACAAAAGAAACAAAGCCGTGGGCTCTCTTCACTCGTGGGCTTCAAATAAATGGGGCATCTTGTATCAGTGCAGCTGAGGTCCTGGCAGAGTGCGAAGTCGGAGCTGGCCTTGGTGACCATGCCTGCCACGGCAACACTAAGGCCAGAGAAATAGAATCCCTGTGGGATCTAAACACTAGCGACACTTGGTTAGCTCTTTGTAGTTTGTCTCTTCCCCTCATTCAACTGCATTTTAACCGCATATCCTTAACTTACTGAAATCTGGGGAAATGTCTCTGAGTTTTCATGTTTAGAAAATGTCATAGCTATGCAAGCACTACATGCAGAACTATGCATTGACTTTCATGTGATTATCTCATCTATCTGGCCAGAAGAGATGCTCATCCATCACAGGCACTGGACAAGAGAGCCTGAGCGATGGGCTATAAGCCACACAGCAGCTGATGAAACTCCAGGGCTCCCAACCCGCAAGCAAAGTGAGTGTCAAAGAAAGGAGATGCATAGGTGAGGCTGCCAGAGCCGTGCCCACCCAGGACCTCTCTGAGAACTGTGCTTGGGCTTTTGTGGTACAACATCGGAACAGCAACCAATCCCAAGAGAGCCTTCACAATATGCTTTTTGAACCAATCAGAAGTTTGGACAAAACTTCCTCATTTTCACGCTATATGTGTTCCATTTACCTTCAGTTCAGAGAGCCGTCCTGAGCTTTCTGAAGGCAATGGAACTCTCTCCTTGTTTGGCAAATAATAAACTCAACAGGAGCTGCAGGATGCTCCGGTGGGCTGGATAGATTTTCCCCAAGGCCTGGGGCTCCCTTCCCTCGGCTCCTGCTCAGTGGACACCTGCTCCCTGTTTGGGCACTTGCTGCCAGGGTTTCCTGGCTGTTTATCAGGGGAGGCTTTCTCAGATTTCTTTGGGGCAGGTAGAGCCCTGCTTTCTTTCCCATGTTGCTCTGCAGGTCTGCACTCAGAAATGATCAACGTCATTTGCGCGACACACATCTGCTTGCTTTTCTAGTTAGGAATTTTTCTTCTCGTAAATTGAGAGTCCTTTATTGGTGCTAATGTGGCCTGAGAGCTGATGGAGTGGCAGCCGACAGTTCCAACACCCCATCGGTTAGCCAGCTACCTTCATTCCCCAGACTCTTTTGGATTTAGCCTTATTTTAGGAATCAGCCTGGTTGGGCTGTCTAGAAATAGAAGAACTTCTGGGTGAAGATACCAAGCATTCACTGTTGGGGAGAAGAACTCCAGACTCGGGCTTGCTACTGCTGTTCCACGTTCTCTCTTGGATGGAAGAGATGGGTCACATACCCTCCCCACACCCCCAGTTTTCCCTCAGGGCTAGCAAAGGTTTTCCCCTACCTATTGGCATGACTTCAAGTCAGTATTGACAAAGCTGACTTTTCCTGATGGTGGAGGAAACTTATCTTAGGAACATCCCAGTATCCACAGTTAGTGAGCCTTATCTGGTGCATCAAGCAGGTTCCCCCGAAAGCATTTGGTGGCAAATGCATTCTTTGTGGGTTTTCTCTTACATTAATTGGAATCAGAGCCTCTTGATTCCTATCTGCAAATGTATGCAGATCATATGCAAAGATTCGTAACGAAAATTATCGAAGAAAAGGCCTCTTACATTTGATGGGGAGCTGACACCTAACACCTGGCAGGAGACAGTTTGGGGGTGAAGGTACCGGTAAACCTTGAAGCACAGCAGAAGAGAGGAGAGGAAGGAGGAGCTTTGCTGGTGTCTGCACATTGGTGGGTCTTCCCCGACCCTCCTTCCAGCTTGGAAGTTACTTGAGGGAGCAGAGTGAGTCAGGGCCTTCCTGTACCTTTCTTCTAGCATGGGAACTATTGCAGATGCCACACTGGGTACTGAGGATGAGTTTGAGAGTGTCCCCCAACTTTCCGGCCTATCCATGCCATTACATTTACATCAAACCATAACACTTTATAGTTAACCTCAAATTAAAGCACTTTAATTGTCCCTTGGAAGATCAAGCTTTGTAGATTTTATTCTTGTTATGACCCCTCTCTGATCATCATAGAACCATTTAAACTTGAAATTGCAAAATTTGAAGATTCTTCCTTGATCATCTGGTCCAACCCCTTCGTTTTACCTATGAAGGGACTAAGACGCTAAGAAGTAGCTTCTCCCAGTTCACAGATCTAGACTCTTTAGTTGGTTATACCTGCTGTCTGGGTGACATCACTCTTTGGATAGCAGACTCTGTAAATCTAGGTGCTGTTTGAGATATCCTGAGGGCAAAGATACTTTTCTTGAAAATGATAAAGTGTCGCTTTCTGAATGCATCTTCCTGTCCTCCCTAGGAAATCATATGGGCTAATGGACATTATCAGCTCTTGTAAATAACTACCAGGCTGTCCAAAAGAATCCAGTTTTTGTGAAAACTCTACCCTTAGGTTATTCACAGGCAGTTAAGGACTGCGAGGAGGAAAAGAAAGGAATGGTATAGAAAGGGGTGTGGGGGTGATAAAGGTAAACATTTATTGAACACTAAGTATATTTCTGGACACTTAGGGCTTTACTCAATATTATCCCCATTTTACAGATTGAGGAAATGGAGGTTTAGAGAGGTTAAGTAATTTGCCCAAAGTCTCACATCTAGTAAGAGGGCCCAGGATTCAACTTGGGGCCTTTGGATTTCTGAACCTAAGCTTGTCACCACCATACTCATGGGGTGATGGTGTGGGGAGAAAGCCAGGTTCCCAGGAAACATCTACCTGGCCACAGCAAAGAATGGCAGTCTTCTAACCCGATGTGAGGATGACTGACCTGGATGGGATTTTTAGCACTATAGCGAATGAGAAAGCAAGAGGAGGATTTTTTACTCAACAGAGAGACTGGAATTTTCCCGGCAGATCTGACCCGAGAGTGCTGGGGTTTTACTTTCGTGCAGGAGAAGGAAGTCCTAAGGCTAGGATAGAAACTCATTTGGTTGTTTGGTTGTGCATCTAACAAGCATTTCTTAGACACTTACTCTCAGTCAGTTCTTGAGTATGGTCACTGACCTGACAAGTCCAACTCAGATTCAGAGATCCATCACCTAAATCCAACAAAGCTTTTGGGAGATTACACATGGTAATTGTCATGATCCTTTATCCTCCCATTTCTTCCCTATTGCTTTACCAACAGGAACCTCTACCATAGCAGAAAGGGGAGGAGATAGAGAAGTTGGTTAGCACTTGAGCTAAAGTTCCTGGGGAGGATATGGCAGCCAAAGACTAACAAGAGGTTTTGGCATTATTTGAAAATGTCCCTTCTCCCTGGTATTCCATTGCCCTGGGCACCTTAAGTTAGGCTCATGATGTGAAGGCCAACTGTTCACTTAAGCACACATCCCAGCATCCTTAGCTCAACCTCAGAACTAACTGCCAGTTGCCACTTGCCTGCCCCAACGGAATTAACGGAAGCTGCCAACAGCCCTCTCCTGACCTCATTGGGCAGAGCCACGCCCCTAGCAGACAGGAGCCCCTGTTTCTTCTGAAATAGCCTCCCTGCTATCTTGGAGTAGGAAATCCTCTCATGTGGAGTCTGAGCATAAGACAGAGGAGGAGCTGGGGCCGTTCACTTATTCCCCCCAAGAACCCCTTTATTTGAGTGTCTGGATTTGGGCCTATTAAAAGCTGCCAACAAGAGCACACAGAAGCTAAGGACAGGGTGCACATGGAAGGAATTAAGGCACTTCACAAGGGTCAGCAGTCCTTGACTGCAACCAACATTGAAAAGCACTGGAAGCCTGTGACTACAGGTTAAACATGGAAGAACCGTCAGTCAAATAAATGTATTCGTAAGACAGACCTGCTAGTCCTAGCCCCAGAGATCTTGTAACATAAGTGCAGGTAGATGGAGAAGACATGGAAAGCATTCGTCACTGCACAAGTTCATGGACTGGTCTCTTCTGGAGAGAGGTGACTGATATAAGTCTGGGAAGATGTGTATAGAGGGAGAGAATTAGCAAAGAAAAGCCTGGGTTTTCAGGGTTTGATTATGATAAGATCAGAGTCATCTAGGAGGATGGAGACAAACCCAAATCATAGCTGGGCCTGCAAGGAAGACTCATGATGGGGAAAAAAATGAAACTGCTTTGAGAATTCCTTTTTAAGTTCCTGGCTGTGAATTGAAGGTCACAGCTCATGGGTGAACGCATGCGCATGGGCAGGTTCACATACCTATCTGTCTTGGACTTTTGGAAGATTTTCAGTGGGCTGAAGATTGTTAGATGGATTAAATTATCAAGGAAGGTTATAGTTGCTTTTTCTCCATAGCGCCAAGATGTTGGACTTCCATAAAATTCTAGCGGAGGTTTGCAGTAGCATCGATGGAAAAACCCTGGATTTATTTTTTCCTCTTGGCCCCTAACAAGCTGTGTGCTCTAGGACAAACAATTTAACCTTTTCAGCTGTGCTCTGGAAAGATGTATGCCTATCTCACAGTACTCTTTTAGTGGTTCAGAGGGAGAATAACCACAAGAAAGATATGGAAGCTGTAAAGGGCTATCATCACCTTATGAGGGTGGTGAACTTTATACCCATGGGATGACTGTACACATTCTTGCATAGAGCAATTGTATGCACAAAGTAATCCTTCCATCTCTAGGATTCTCCTAGAAAGGTTACAGGTACTGTTTCACTCGATGTTTAATTTAACTAGACCTACTAGCAACCACTGTATTTCCAGTAGATATGGGCCCAAGGGAACCTCCAATCACCACACTGATCATTTTGGTTACACATGAATGGAATGTGATAAGGCAAAAGGATCCTTCATAACCTTTGAGAGCAATATGGACGGCAAGTTATTTTTGTTCAGGAACACAAAGCAAACAGCTTTAGCAAAAAATGATGCAAACCACATCTTGCCTCTTTAAAGCAATAAAGGACAGGAAAAAATTATTCAGGCTGAGAGGGTTTTCTGTTCCCTAGCTGTGGATCCTTGTTTAGAAAGTGTACACAAACCACGAAGACTCAGCACCCTCTCCTCAACTCTTAATGTGATGTTTCTTATTCTCTAATGTACTTAAGAAGACACCCTAAAAATATGTAGCATCACACTTCAACTTGTTATCTCATTTGAGCTTTTTATGTTCAGTTGAGAAAATCTCCAGACACTATCTATTTTCTCTTCTGTAGTAGTTGATTCTTCCCAGGCACC
This sequence comes from Aplodontia rufa, assembly GCA_004027875.1. Classification (NCBI taxonomy): domain Eukaryota; kingdom Metazoa; phylum Chordata; class Mammalia; order Rodentia; family Aplodontiidae; genus Aplodontia; species Aplodontia rufa. The sequence continues at coordinate 17,660 of PVKS010023970.1, read as the reverse complement.
AAGTGGGGGAGGGTAAACGTAATTTTTCTGAGCGCCTATTAATTCATTTGTTCACTGTTTATTCAGAGCCACCATGGGCTTAGTTCTCTGTGAAGTGGGGATAATTAGAAACCGTTCCTTTAAGGGGAGAGAAGACATACACCTGTCCCAGGATCTGTGCTTGGGTAGACAGTGATTTGTCAAGAGGGAGATAACAGGTTTGGGCGTCAGAAGGAGAAACAATTATTTCTAGGAAATTTGATCTTGTGGGTGTAGATTGAGTGCCTGAAAAGGAAACATTGGGTACTGCTACTGGAGGTTGACTTAACCAGGTCACAGGTGGCTTTGGATGATGGCTTGAGGACCTGTGACTTTATTTTGAAGGCATAGGGAGTAATTGAGAGGGGTTTTTTTGGGGGTGTTTCTTAATAAGAGGAAGGACACAGAAACAAGAAAACTATAAATATGCTCTAGTGACCAAGGATAGGCACTTACTGTCAAAGTCGTAGGTGGGCACCAAGCTCTGGCAACTTCGGTAGAAGTCTGGGCATTGCCACTAATTTGCTGTGTGACCTTGAACAAGTCACTTTTCTGGGCCTGAGGCTCCTTATCTGTAAACTGAGCTATTAAACGGGATGAGCTCTGACATTCTGTGGGTTTATGGGCCTCGGCGGGACTGTGGTAGCTCTGGCACGGAAGGTCTGAGGATTCCCAAATTTATTTTTCCTTTCGCTGATTCTGAGGGAGACAACGCAATGAGATGCAATTTTGCTCAGAACCTCAACCAACTCTGTGGCTCTGAGTTTGAGTCCTGGCCCTGGTGTAGGTCATGTCCCACCCTCAAAAAAAATTGAAAAAATGAATACGTAAATGCCCGCTGTCCACAGACCCCTGTTTTTGGAAAAGGGAGACAAAGTCAAAGAGTGGAGTTAGTCTTTGACATTCAACTCTTGACCACTGTTAAATTATTGCTGATCAGAATCAGCGGGGTGTCCAGAGAATGCAACAAACATGGAGCTGGACTGGAGGTTCTTTGCTGGGTTGGCAGTAGCTGCACAAGCTATCAGCCACAACACAAGTGATTATTAGAAACAAAAGGGCTGTTAGTCCCTGTGAGAGTCCTCGTGCCCAAAGGACTTAGGTTATGAAACTCAAACAGTGAAAACGTGTTCCGGATCCCATCTGGGTCTGCTTAGGAAAGCCAAGTGGCTTTTACTTTTCCTCAGTCACAGTCACATACTTGCATGGACATAGTGACAGCAGTACGTGTAGCTGTAGCATGCATTTCTTTCTGAGGACCAAAGGAGAAATTAAGCACTCCGTGATTACCCATGAGGATGCCAACACTAGCTAACGAACTGCAAACTGATTTGCTGAATTCTACAACTGAAGTTGTGTCATTTACGTTGTCCCTTAGGGTCACAGACCAATTCAGATGACCTTTTTCATTTGTAATCATGTCTGCTAGGAGAACTGTAGCTCCCAGAATAAGCATGAAGGATTCTCCCAAGGATTCTGAGCTGCTTCTTCCAGAGGTTTCTGAATATTCTCCTTGGGGACACTTGATCCAGTGGAGGAGTAGTTGTCTGAAACATGGGATGGTCTTTAGCAATTGACCAACATGGTTATGTTTATGCCTCATGTCCACAAAAGAAGGAGCATGCAGGGGTGCCCAACCAGATGGGGAGAATATGCATCATTTACCACAGTGGGCCAGTGCCTATCCCTCAAGGTGGGCAGGTCCCTTGAGGAAAATCAAACAGTCCCTGCAAAACAAGAACAGGCTGGCCACGGTGACTCAAAAAGAGATCCCATATCAGCTCCCATTCCTGATGGGTTGGGTCTGGCCAATGGGGCTGAGATGCAGAAGCATCTCACTAATGTGTGGGGCCAAGGTTCAATTTAAGACCCAAGGTTGCAATTAATGATATGAGAGACTTCAAGGACCGGAAGAGACCTATCGAAGGAAATCTATCTTCCTAAGTGTTTAAAGGAGAGTGATTAAATTTTATTAATAGTGAATTAAATTCAGGATAGTAGCCAATGTTGAGAAAAAAAACACATGAGAATTTTTAGGAGGTAGAAGACTATAAAGAGTAAAAACGAACAGGATAAAGGTCAGGGCGAGCGTGTTGAGAAAACAGAGGACCTCAGAGCACAAAAAGAGGCAACAGCTGGTACAGTGTAGCCCAAATCCCCACATCCCATGTAGACCCTCCAAACAAGCCGTTGCTATCGTTCCAGTTAGTTGGATATAGTTTTATACTTACATAGCTTTTATTTTTAAGCAGTGTAACTTAATCATAAAACCAATATAGAAAACTTAGGAAGATTGAAACATGAGAACTTCGACTATAGTCTTGTTCAAAGCAAGCTTTTGTAGGTGGCGCCAACTATCAGTAGCAAATTGATCATTTAAAGACTCTGAGCTGAGTCACAATCTCTTAATCTTGGAGCTCACACGTTTTCTTGTCTCTCAAATGTTTTAAAAGGTTAGGCACGTTATGTATAGCGTCCACAAAAAGAAGGGCAGTTGAATGTCTTCCTTTTTAGACATTTTTTGACTGCTTGCCTGAAGTCTAGGTAGTTCTAGAAGGCACTCACACAACAGCAGTGCTGACCAGTTATCTCTGCAGTTTCCCCAAAGAAGAAAAGTAGACGGATAGAAACAAACAAAAAAAAAAAATTGGGTAGACTGGTTTCCAACAAATAAGAAATCACCTCTACAAGGCTAACGGTTCTTTCCGAAGAGAGAGGTATGAAAAGTTGGTTAGAGGAAAAATAGACTTTGACGGAGGTGCTCAAAAGCTGGTGAGGTTATAGTGTTGTCAACATTAGCTTGGGCCTGTGACAGTCTGATCCAGCTGAATGGTAAAAGTCAGCACTTCATTGATCTGTGAAGGTAACAAAGGAGGAGGTCTTGTGGCTCCTACATGAAACCAAATGATCTCTACTTTAGACAAGATAAACTCTGCCTTCATCAGGGTTCCTTTACTTTTTGCCACATGGTACTGAGCAATTTTGTCTTGGTCAAAATTCCCCCGTGGAGGTCCTTATGCTTCCAAATTGTCTTAGAAAACTGTGTAAGTGAAATAAGATGAGTTAGCATAATGCTGAGAATGCCTGAAAAGCCTCAGGTGTTGGGTTGAGAACAGCACCATTTTAGAAGAAGAAAGCCCCGCAGAACCCTTGCCTATCTGTAAGGAGTCTGTGTCCCTGGAGCTTGGTCTAAGGTCAAGGGCAGATTGTCAAAAATGAGCGGACGGTCAGATTCCTTCTGATGCGAGGCAATTAATGATGTGAGCGACTGCAAGAACCGGAAGAGACCTATCAAACTTTGTAAGAAAGAAAGCAGTTCTGAGGAACAGCACAAAGGCAGGATCAAAAGGGGAAGCCTTTGAAATGGCAACCCGGGGTGAATTTTGTCCCAAAGGCTGCTGGTCAAGGGGATCTTCTGAACTCTGCAGTCCCTGAGGTCAGCACTAGGGTTGATTTCTTGGGGCTCAGTCTGCATTCTGCCTGCCGACTTTTCCACTGATGGATAGAACCCACTGCATCAGACAAGCACGTAGATACAGAAGCAACCATTGCACTGGGTGGCAATGCAAGGCTGATCGTATAAACAATCCGAGTTCCATGGTATCCCATTCCCAGAGCAAAACACCAACAGCTGAAGGCCACACGGAAATACTGGAATGAAATTCAGCCTCAACTTACTCCCCAGCTATGGGCCACTTGGTGCCTCAAATGCACGGTGCCTCACCTGTCTCTTGGTTCAAGGAGGGTCCACAGGCTTTGCAGCATAACCTCTGTTTCTGCCAACACTCTCCGGCTGAAAGCCACCAAGAGCACATGTGCAGTTGACCTGAGTTGTTCTTACAGATGTGTTTCAAGAAGGAAGGAAGATTGCACACCAGTAACGGTAGCCCTTCTTACACATTTGGGCTTGTGTTGTGATTTAGGGGAGGGTTTAGGAAGTGGGGCCCTTCGCTGGGTTGGATATTGTCAGGAAGCAGCATGATGCTACCACTGTGGGGGTCAGTGATTCTTACCTTGAAAGCAAGAAGAATGGAGCAAGGCTCAGGTCGCAGTTGTTGAACAAGCACCAGACATTCCTATATGCTGGGATGGGGAGATGTTTGATGTTTGTGTGATTTGCATGATTACTTCCTTTTTTTTGTCTGCTTAGACAAGATTGGTGGATTTCGGGGGGTCAGAGTGACCATCTTTGATATCGGGGTCCCTGAGATTGTCTGTGTCCAACAGAACATCTTGGCCTAGTGTTCACGGGAGCTCCTACCAACACTTAGGTCCAGTTGTGCACGTTAGACCAGTTGTTGAATGTTACGCACACACGCAGCCCAATTCTTGAGTACCGATGGGAGATTCATGATAAGGAATATTATGAAATAATTTCATTTTTTAGTGTTACTTACCACCTGTGTGACTGTGTACATACAACTTCTTTTAATTTCTTTGTTCTCTCTTATCTATAAGAAGAAAGATTTGTATAAAGTGAATGACTCTTGGATTGGTGCTTTCTCTTATATGGGAGTCACTTATCCAGAAAACTTGGCCACTGAGCAAATAACCAAAACATGAAAAGCTCCCAAGGGCCTCCACATTTTTCTAAGAACTCAAAGTGTTAGCTCAGACCTATCTGTACTGTTTTCCATGCATTTCTAGGGTATGTGCTCATAGCATATTAGAAATGCAGGAAGCTGGTGAAGGAAACTCTTAGATGTGGGAATAAGAAGAATACCATCTAGTAGCATGCATGCTCCAACATGGATGGATCTTGATAGAGATGATGATGAATGAAAAAGGTCAGACACAAAAAACCACACAGTGCATGATTCCATTTCAATGAAAAAGTGCAGGATGGGTAAATCGAGAGAGGCAGATGAGTGGTTGCCAGGATGAGGAGAGGAGAGGGTGTGCAGTGGCAATGGGTGTATTAGTCAGCTTTCTGTTACTGTAACAAAGTAGTTGAGATAATCAACTTATAGGGAAGGAAACGTTATTTTCTCAGAGGCTTCAGTTCATGGTCGCTTGGTCACATTGCTTTGGGGCTGTGGTGAGGCAGCGTACATTGGCAGGAAGTATACAGTGAAGCAAAGCTGCTCACCTCATGGCATCTGGGAAGCAAAGGAAGCAAAGACAGGAGGGGGCCACGGTCCCTGTATCCCCTTCAAGGGTATGCCCCTAGTGACTTCACTTCCTGCCATTAGGTCCCACCCTCTCCCAATAGAGGCATGGAGTGGCAGCCAAGCCTTCAACACATGGCCTTTGGGGCATAACTAAACCCCAAGCACAATGGGTATGGGATTTCTTTTTGGAGATGATGAAAAATGTTTGCAATTAATAGTGACGGTCGTACAACTTTGTGAGTATCTAAAAATGACTTGAAAAGGGTGAATTTTATGATACATGAATTTTATCTTAATACATAAAAGATTAAAAAAATAGCGTCAAGGTGTAGCATGTTGAAAACCTGGTAGCAAGAGAGGATCCAACTGACGCTAAGAGAAGCTTCCCTCACAGAGCAGAGCGCCCCCCCCAGGAGCAAGCTCCCCCAGCAGCCTATTCCACAGCCTCGGAGTCTTTGTTACTGCAACTATCAAGTGCACATCCCTCCTAAGCCCCACATGGGCCTGAGGGCTGAGAAATGCAAAGAGGACTAACGCACGCTTGGTCCCTGCACTCTGGGGTGACTGGTGCCCCAACAATGATGGCTGTTTCTAAGAATGATCCCCAGCAAGTCAGCATGGAAAGGTGAAATTATTTTCAAAATGCTTAGTTTAAGAAGTCAGAGGAGTGGGTCATAAGTAATAAATTTGTGAAAAAAATAATTTCAAAATCACCAGCCTTTTAAAGAAATATTAAAATGTCTGGTGCCAGGTTTCAGTTACCTAGAAAGATAGCACATGTGGAAGAGGTCGTTTTCCCAGAGAAGCCAGGGAACAAGATGCTTCATGCATCTGTGAAAAGACAAATGTTCCCATATGCCCCCCAAAATCCCCAGAGAATGGCTGAGTTGGAGTATTTCAACACCCCACCCCAGGCCCTCGAGCACTTTGGAGCTCCTGGCATCTGCACCAACTGTATTGTGTTATTTTTCCAAAAGACCCAATGTGCCTTTTACTCAGACCTGAGAACAGCACTGAGATAAGGTGGCAGGAAAGGGGATAGATGGGAGGGGCTTTGTTGGGTGCCTCAGAGTGCTATCTGTTTGAACTTATCCCCTTTTGCAGCCCAAGAGAAGTATTTCCCAAAACAGAAAAATCCCAAGATGGGAAGGAGTGAGAAGACCCTGCGGAATCCCTCGCCCATCTGGGACCTTGCATGCTCATAAGCCGTCCTTTTCTCAAAGTTTCTCCTGCATCCCTCCTCAGCGTCCCTGCAACCCAAAGGGGTGGGTACCCAAGGGAGGAGCCTGCGCGACTCACAGGGCTATTTCAAGGGACACTGGGTTCCCACTTGCCACAGGCTTCGGGACCCGGAACCTGCATTTTAAACATGTTTTAGATATTTTAAAAGCATAAATTCAGATTTGCTGCTGGGAAAAAAATATGTCTGGAAGGACCACTCACTCCCACTTTGAGGATCACAGTTTGTGAAACAAAAGAGGTGCTGACTGGTGTCCTGAGTTCTGGGAGACTGTGACCAAGTTGAATGGGAGTCAGAGAAGCAGAAGGAATGATTATTCCTTCAGGGTGAGCCAAAAGGTGGTGGTGGAGGTAGTCACTCCAATGGCTGCCTGGGATGGGTGCAGAGCCCAGCCAAGACCTTGACCCCTGGCTTCTGCCAGACTCTTGGCAGGAAGGGGAAGGGCTGGGTGGAGTGAACAGAAGTTCATGAGGGCAGCTAGCGCAGCTAGTGTGGCCACTCGCGTGCATTGGTCATGCTTTCTCAGGGCACAGAGACCCTCACGGGTTACCTTAATTCATGGGGATTCATTGTAAGGATGTGTCTGGAAATTGGGAGGCCCACAGTCCTGAGGATGCCATAAACAGTGAGGGAAGATTGGCTTCCAGAGCCAGGAGAGGACGCTTGTCTCTACAGGGGCCTGAAGGCTCTGGTTTTCTTCTGGGCTCCGCAGTAAGATGGAACTCCTGCACCACTCAGCCGGGCTCTGGCTCCTTTGTCTCTATCTCAACCGAATGTCCCCGCTGCCCTTCACCGACATGCAGTTTCCACTTCTTCATGGCTTCTGCTTGCCTGTGGCTCTCTTGTTGTGTCTTTTAGCTTCTAGTCACACTACCACCTGCCTTTGCTCTGACATTCAAATTTCTGGAGGGAATTCGATGAGACTCGTTGTCCCCTGGCCGGTGTTAGTAGCCATTTTCATGCTAGGCCACCTCTTGGGCCTCCGGCTGCACCCCTCCACCCCACTGGCTGAGTTGGCCGTAGCTCAGAAGCAGGATCTCACAGGATGGCTGTTCTTCCCGGTGATGAGAGGATGAGAAGGGAGTAGGGTGTTTGGGAGGCTGGTGCGGAATAAGGGAAGAGTGGGCCTCCAAAGACACAGCTGGCCTAAAGTTTTGTCCTGGTGATAAAAGTTCTGAAGCACTCTGGACAAGTGCTCTGAAAAGATCCCACAGGGGTCTGCACAGAGTGCGTGGGAGGGAGCAGGGCTCACAGTACTCTGTGTTGGTAAGTTCTCTTCACTAGGATTCAGTGAGTGGTTGGCTTGGAAGGAACCACCTCATTCCCAGTGTGTCTCTGTCTTTCTCCCTTTTTGTGGTTCTGAAACGACGAGGAAAGGTGGACAGGAAGGGTTGGTGGAGTTCTCTCTGGCTACAGAAGGTGGTCCACAGATTGCCACAAGAAATAGGGCTCCATGATATCCCTCTGAACCATTTTATCTTTCATGCTGAGCTTAACCAGTCTGAATTTTGAGGTAGTTTCTGGAGCCTAGTCAATGCCTACATGGTTGATACATGAATGACTGGATGGATGAATGAATGGGCAGGAGCAACTCACTCCCCGTATGAGGACGTTGGTGTGCAGGCCTGCGGACACATCACCGCCCACTGCTTGACCGTGGTTCTTACTAGGCCCATCCCCTAGTTGCATGTCTGGCCTTCACCACCCAGGGACTTAGGCTGCAGTGCCAAGACGGAAGCACCTGGGACAAGGAGTACACCTGGCAGGTGGGGGCTGTGTTCTGGGAGCAAGAGCTTGAGACAACCAGCATTCCATATGAGGGAAACACCACCCGCAGCTCCAAAATCTGGGTGCGGTGTGCATGAAGGCTTAGAGTCCAAGTGTGGGCATCAGTTTGCAGCAAAAGCCAAGAGCCAGCGGGACCCAAGAGCAGAAAGCTGGGGGCGGCGAGGAGGAGAGGATGCTGAGCTTGGGGGGCTTGGCCTCTGGCTGGAGGTCAGGAGGGACGGCTTGGTGGTCTAGACTTCACCTGTCTTAAAGATGCAGCTCTGGAGTCCAACATGTACCACTTGTCGCCAAGCAGGCCCCTCTGGTCTGAGTCTGTGAAGAGGTGTGGGGAGTGGAGGCAAAAGGCACTAGGTGCCCAGAGAAGCCCCATGGATGGCCCATGCAACTGTCCCAAGCTGAGTGCTGTGATACTTAAGAATCGGTAGCACTCCCTCCAGGGAAATCGCCCTCTTCCCTCTCCCTACCTGGAACTGCTCTGTCTTTCGAAATTGATATGCTAGGGTCTCTTCCATCTCAATTTCTTGTCCTTGCAGCTCTCTGCCTTGTTACCTAGAGGCCTCATACAACCTCAAGGACTTTGTCTTTCCATTCTCTCTCGAGACTCCCAGCAGGTCCCTTGGGATCTTCACTTGCTTCTCTCTGATCCATCGCGTCTCCTACCTCTGCAGTACCTCTGCCCCGGGTGGTGGATCTCAGAGCTAACCTTGACTCTTACCTAGCCCGATGCCTTCACTGCTCCTCCTTGGTGTGGCTGAGAGCTGCTGCTCAAGATCACAGAACCTGGTGGATTTAGGCCCGCACATGATTACTAAGACGTTTGCTTGGTCCTCAGTGTTGCCCACAAGTCCTTCCGTGGTGTCTGGCCAGCTCTACGTTCTGCTTCCCAAGCTAGACACTGCAGACGTCCACCAGTCTCCGAAGCCTGCTACGGGCCAACTTGCGCCCCCACCCCCGCTGCACCCCTGCCTCCCAGCCACCTCCCCCTCCTGTCCAAGGTTCCTTAAGTGGAGGAGCCCTCTCACTTGCTGGCAGCTGCTCGTCCCATTACATGCTGGAAGGTTCTTTCTTTTGAGTAAAGCGAAAACCTTCCCATAGCCCCGAGGCCCACCATTCCCCTTCCTTAGGGGGCTTACTCCATTGGAGACTCGTCTCCTGTCTTAGATCTCTCCCTCACCACCAGCCCTTTGGCATGAGCATCTCAACATGCTCCTGGATCTTTCAATTGCAATTCCAACCCAACCCTCAGTCCCTGTGAAATGTGGGCCCATCGCCCACTTCTCTTGATAGTCAAAAGTTCTTGAAAGCATTGTCTGCATTTATTGTCAAGGCTTGGTCCCATCCCCTTCATTTCTCCACCCTCACGATGACATTTGCAGTCCCTTTCTTGTCCCAAAAACGTTGTGTGTGACTCCTTGGCCTCACAGTGATTGCTGACCTCTGTGTCACGCCCAATGGACTCCACTTCTCAGACCTCACCTAGCCGGAAGCCTCTAAAGGGGAGGCTCACAGCACAAATACCCCTGAAACCTTCTCCTGCCTCCGCTTTCCTGCCAGTGCTGTCTCCTAGCTTCCCTTCTTCTTCTCTAGATGGTCTTTTCCAGTCTCCTTCCTAACATCCTCTTCCTCTGTCACCTCACCGAAAGGTTGGGCCTTTCCTGTCCCCTGGGGGCTGCCGTCTGCATTTCCAATCGTACTATTGTGGGTGCAACTACTATTGAGAGGGCTCCCCAGTAGGATCTGAAATCCAGGTGGCGTTTCCGAGGGCCAGGTGCAGCCCCCTGTCACGTTGGCAGCTCTTCTTGGCTACCCCCACAATGAAGCTCCTCCCTCCACCCCCAAATCTACTCCTTCTCCTTTACTCCCTGTCTTGGTAAATAACTGTCTCCACCACCCAACTGACCAAAATCAACCAACGCATGGGCTCCTCCTCCTACTCTTTGATGGATCCTTCACCTGCTTGGCCCATACCCAGCGCTGTCTCTGGTCCTGTCTGTTCTCCTGCGTACCATCTGCGGAGCTCATGCTTGTCTCTCTGTCTGCTGCTACCTTGCTCCAGACCCCTAGCATCTCCTGCGACAGCTGCCCTCCTACTCTCCCAGCCCCTCTGCCCGCCCCCATGTAGATTTGTCCACTCTCCACACAGCTGTCAGAAAGAATGTCCATCTACCAATGCAGATCTGCTCACGCTCCTTTCTCCTGCGTCGAATTCTCCAGGGCTTCCCCAAGAGAGGGACTCAGACAGACCTGGGGTCACAACTTGTTAGTATTTGTGCTGTGTGTCTCCAAGGAAGTTACTTAACCTCTATGAGCCTCTGTGTTCTCATTTATATAGAGTACAATACACCTGTCTCCCAGGGAGAGACAGGGAGCATAAAAAGTCTCCTCTATGCCACTTTGTTCTTCTGTATGCCCTTTTGCCTCAACACAGTGCCTCGCTTGCTGTCGGCACACCGTGAGTGGGACCCACTGCTTCTGCTACCAGCCTGTCCCCCACTGTCTCTGTTAGCTTTCGCCCCATACTCTCTGCTTCAGCCATCCAGAAGGGCTGGTCCAACCCAGGAGTGGGCGCACATCCTAATCTCCACCAGTGTCCACTGTCTGCAGTACCAACCCTGTCCCCCTGCACATCCCATTAGTTCCTCCTCTTTGCATGACTTATGCCGTCTCATTGAGGTTCTTCTAGGTACAGCAAGCCTAGTTGGTGCTTCTAAATGTTTCCATGACCGTCTTTGCATGCTCCGCAAAGGCCCGCGCTTGAGTCTGGTAGTCAGATTTCTCCCAAGTGTTCTTCTCTGTGCATGGAATCTCGAGGGGTAGGGATCATGTCTTATTTATCTTTATATCCCTGGTATCTAGCATAGCACCCCAGACATGCTAGGCTGTCAACAGCCATTTGTGGAATGAACCAACCGAAGCACGGCAATCTCTCCAGGTGGCTTTCAAACTCTTGTTCTCATTGTTTCTTGTTTATTTTTCTTTTCTTGGGAGCAGGGGCTGTCAGCCCATCATCAGATTGTAAGCTCCCTGAGGGCAGGGCTCCAAGCAGCACGGAGGCCTGTAGGATTTGGGACAGGTGAGTCTCATCATCTGACTTCCTCTGCTCTACAAGAAGGGAAATCTTATGTGAGACACTGGGTCATCATCTACCCTTTGTTGCAATCAAACTCAGTGGCCATGGCAGGTCCTGGGCTGGTCCAGAGGTCCTGTGGATATTGGAAGCCAACATGGGAGGGGGTTTGGGGTGGGAGGCAGAGAAATTTTAGGAGAGGGGGTTGCCAAACAAAGTCCTAGAGGAAATGCACAGTTTCTTATTCTGGCTGGCTGGGAGGATTGCGGAGATTTGCCTCAGGGACTGTCAGGCAAGGACTGGCCTTTACCACCAAACTGGATTTCGATTCTGTTTTTAAATCAGTTTTCAGGCAGGTCAGAGAGTCTGAGTGTCACTTCCCATCAGTTTACCAGTGAACCTGTCTGTTTGCAGCTAGAGGGATCCCAGGGGATTTCTTTTCCTTGCCATCTGGGTTGACCCTGCTCACCAGCCTTGGTCCTGTAGGGCACTTACGTCTGTACCATCTCCTGAGTTGTTAGACATTGCTGGGATCTTCACAGTTTTGAATCTCTAGCAAAAGTGGAGACGGACTGTAAGCCTCCTTGTTCATGGTATTGCAAGAGCCTGAGCAATGAAGGAGCCCTCTAACACGCTGGTCAGGCCGGGTTGCCTCCATCGGGGGTACCAGGGATGGGCCCTGGGGCTGCTGATTCTCAGGGAAGTGGGGTGGGGCCACCAGCCTGTTCCCCTAGTGCACTCTTGTTTGTTACACTCACTCTCTTCCACATCCTGTGGGGGTGTGAGGTACGTGCAGGATGAAGGGCTGACGAGTCATGAACTTTGTGCCTCGAGTTCTCTTTTTAGACATCTTTCTCCATGTCAGAGCTTTTCAAGTTGTCTTATAATTAATTTGCTAAGAAATGGGGTCAGGCTGCTTCACAGCGTTTAGGACCTAGAAGGAAGACCTTACTTGGGTAACTGGTTCTAAGATCAACTTGAATAAAAATTGCTTTATCTTCCTTCCCAGCTCTATGAGTTTTGAAGGCAGGGATCCAAATGTTTTCTAGCCCCACTGGGAGCCAGGCAACTTGAAGGGTCCAGCTCTGAGTGGGTTTGGGAGATAGGGTTAGATTAGATAGATCTCAGGTCTTCTTGTTGGGGAGCCAGGGTGTCTGGAAATGAGGGAGATTGGAACCTTTTCTCCGGAGGCCTTTAAAAAAGAATGAGGGTGCTCATTCACATTAGGGTGCCAGAAGTGTGGAGTTGTTGGGGTAAAAGGGACCTGAGCCAACTCATCTAAGGCAGACCATTTCTTTCAAGGAGTCTGACTCTCACTTGAATTATGTTTTGCCTTTGGCAGGGACATAAACAGTGAACCAGGGAAGTGCCCGCGAACTGGTCTGCACTTGGGTGGCAGGTCCATGGTGTGCCGGGCCCTTCGATATGTATCTTCTCCCTGTCTCATTAGCACACACATGTTCTGTCTCCCTCTCCTAACTCTCTCAGGGTAAGAGTTTTGCTCAACTCTGTGCAGGGAGGTCAGGAGACAAGGCAGATTGGATGAAACCTTGCAGAAATGACTTCTTGAGCACAGTGCTTCCCCCATGGGCTGGGCATGAGCAGAACAGTTCGCTGAGGGCTGCCTGCCCCAGGAGCACAGACAGCAGCCCCTTGCTTTCTTTCTCCTTCCTACCCAGCAAAGCATTTGTAGCCATTTATGGGATCTGCATGCAAACCTCCAAGCATTCGGCAGGACTAAGAGCTCAACAGGGACTGGGTTATTCGTCTGTCCATTTGGTCGATGATGGAGGGAGGAGGGTCCCTCAAAGTCTGGTCCCTCAGGCTCAGGCCTTGGAGATGTTGGACAGCACTTTAAAGAGAATGTTAGCCTACAATATATTTTTCTGGGAATAACCTGGAATGCGATTGACTCCAGGTGAGAAGTGATTTTTCTTATAGTCATACTGGAAGTGAGGAGGGAGTAAAGGGGAGACAGTCCTTAGACTGATGCTCTTTGAAACTGGTTTACAAGACTTCCTAGTTCGGAACTTAGTTTTTAGAAGTCCATTTCCTAATCTTTCTCTAGGAAAGCGAAAGGGAGCGGAACTTCAGACGTTAGAGGAAGAGATTGGAATTGAGATGTGTTCATTCATTCATTCATTCATTCACTCATTTATTTAACTAGCGTGTATAAGCACGCCTTTTATGTGCTCACCACTTGGCTGAACACTAAAAGAGAAAGGAGAAAGGAGGCATGGCCCCGTCCTCTGGAGCTTACAGTTGGGAAATCAAGAGACCACACACTCGTGCAGTGTGGAGCAGGGAAGTGGTTTGAGTTTTCTTTATTTACCTTGGTTTGGCCGTGGGGTTCTCCATGTGCCTGGATTTTCCTGCAGTGAACACTCTTGATTACCTTCAAGTTCTGAAATATTCTTTCATTTGAACGCTTCTAATGTTCTAATGGAGACCTTTAAAGAAGGTACTCTCCTCTAGTTTAGAAAACATAACTCACAGGACACAATTTCATCTCTTTTTGATGGTTTGGTCTTAATGCAACCCTTCCTTCGGTGTTTCTCAACTTTTTATATTTGTTGGTGACTTTTTTCTTTGAAAGCATTGGCATTCATTTCTCATTGTATAAGGTTCACTCTGCTACTGTACAAGTAAGAATTAAAGATTATCTTGGAGGAACAAGGGAACTGTTCTTCTTTAATGGACAAACAAGCTTTGATATGGTGGTTGAGTGATGCATGAATATTGGAACAATTAGTGTCCTTCCCTTCCTGAGAGTGTTTTTCTTGCTTTCATTTAAGCTACCATTTGGCTAAGGTAGAAAAAAATTTATAAGCTGAGGTGTCCAAATGAGTGGCATGGTCTATAACTCTGTGGGGGTATGAAGAAGAGAGTCCCCATGGTCTGGAAGGCCCCAGGGAAGGCTTTATGGAAATGAAACTTAACTGGACCTTGGGGACAGGACAGGGCCTGGGAGAGTGGATAGAGGAGGAAGTCACATTATTTAGACAGGGGTTAACTGAACTCTTCAGTGGAATCAGATGAAGTCTTTTCGAGATACATATATAAATAATGAGTTTATATGTGATACCATATCATTTCATCCTACCAGCCTATGCAAGGAATTTGTAGATGACAGCTTGGGACCCTCCACACTCTGCAGGAAGCTACACTGCATTTTCTGGTTATGATTGCTTCCTGGACAGCAAGGATGAATGGAAGCAGGAAAAGTTGTACCTTGGATTTTACTCAGATGGCATAAAATGAGACAGTGTGCTGAACTTCAAAGTTCAAGGGCAAAGACTGATTTCATCTCCTTCATGTGCTGGCAAAGGCCCATCCCATCTCCTAGAACCCAAACTTTTGTAATACTTGGGAAGAATTACAAAGTTGGTTTTGAAATTAGGAACCATAATTGGGGGTTGGTTCACGGAGGCATCACTATTATTAATGAAAAACAGTAGGATCCTTTTCCAATTTATCAATCATTGGGAACTCTGGGACAATAAGTGAGGAGCAAGGAAGAGCTGGGGCATAAGCTCCTACCAAGTTCTGTATCTACTTGAAATGGTGGAGAAGGCACGTTGAAATCAGTTGCTAAGTCAAGTGATTCAACCAGTTTTTTTTTCAAATGTGGAAAATGTTCAAATAAATGTTACAAGGAGGAGTTAAATTCATTCCTTCAACCAGCAACTATTTATTAATAGCATACGTCTTTTGGCTCAAGATAAGGCATTTAGCAAAACTGGCAATCCCTCCCATCCAAAATTCCTAGGAACAAGAGAATGTATATTTTAGAGATATAAACACTTCTAGAAAACAAAGGGTCTTTGATGCCTGAACATGGAAAGTAGGTAAAATCTGATTGGTAAAGCAATCACTGCTTCAAATTTTCCTGCAGAAGGACCACTAAAAAAATGTATTCTGGGCCTGAAATTGATAGATGTATGGAAGAAGGGAGACCAGAGTACATGATGGATGGGTGGTTGAGATTTCTAAGAAGATCAGACAGGTGGGTGAATTCCTCTGTAACTTCATTTGACCCCTTTGGGGCAGACACTGGGCAATAGAAATTTCCTGGATACTTGGGTCACAGGGGCAGAGCACTGCTCCAGGTAGCCAAACACAACCCATTTTCTACCAAAGATTTCCATTTTCTACCAAACCTACTGTTTTACTTTACCAACAGCACACACTTTCCTTTGTTTATATTGGGTAGGCAGAAGTAAAATCTGCCCTTAGTACATCATTGTTCTTCTGTTCCCTCCAATCTCCAAAGTCAGGTTAATATTTACCAATTAAAAAACAAGTCTGCATCCAGGAGTCACCAAAGAGGTATGGAAAGCCAATACTGAAAAAAAGAAGTAGCGATTTTAATAAACAAAAATTCACATAGAAGGAGATGTCAATAGTGTACGCAGAAAAGGACTTTGAAGCAAGTATAGCTATCAGATCCATAAAGAGTCTTTTGGAGTTAAATAATTTACAATAAAAGTTTAAAACTACCAGGTGGGCTGGGCTAGCAGAGTGGTCACAACCAAAGGGAAAATTGGCAAACTGAAAGACAAAACAGGGATTCTCTTTGCGTAGATGGTCTGAAGGGACCGTGAGATAGAATTATGGGAAGAAGAAATTTGAGTTGTGGAGAACATGTCCATGTGCTTCAGCACCCATCCACAAGGTGCTTCAGAGGATAAAATGGATGGGATGGAGAGGAGAAAACTGAAAAGAAACAGTACCAGAAAATTTGCCAGAAGGTAGAAACAAGACACAAATCCCAGTATTAAATAGCACATCTAAGTGCCAAGAAGGATGAATGAGAAAACACCTATATCAAGCCACGTCACAATGCAGAAAAGAAAACTATTAAAAAATAAAACCCCCAGATAGAAAGAGGGGGGAAAGACGGTGTCAAAAGGAAAAAGAAAAAGAACAAGCACTGATTTCTCACTGACAATCCTAGATCCTGAAAGGCAGTGGATCTCTATGGACAAAACTGGGAGTGGACAGACGTCAGATCCATATTTCAATGCCCAATGAAGCTATCATTCAAATGTGTGGGTGAGAAGTTCTTTTGGATGCCGTGGATTCAGAGAGTTTGCTATCCCCTGGCTTCCACTAAGAAAATTATTAGAGTTCATTAAAATAGGAAAATGAAACCGAAGCAGAGGGGTCAGAAACCTGCTCTTTGCTAAGTGCACACACTTCTAAAAGGAGCAAGGCAAGATCGTCTGTCTCGATTGGTTCTCTCTTGGTTGAGGAAGAGTGAACTGGCCTGTCACCTCCTCAAGGTTAACAGCGGGTGGCCATACTGCAAGGCTCTTAATTTTGAGCTGCCCTTGTGGTTCATTGTACTAAAGGTGGCATGAGCATGGCATGTTGGCACTGAGTCCTGACTTTTCCCTTTGGCATCTAAGGTGGGATGACTACCTGGCTGGGCTTGCTACCGTCCTATTAGATTTTTTCTCTCGCTTAAATTCTCACATTTTATCCCATGAGTGCTCTGAGATAAGGCTAGGGCAATTAGCCCTCTTCCCAGAGCTAATGTTCTGGTTTGCAGTGGACATACTTCTGTGGCTTTCCTACATTGGAAGCTGTAGAATGGTCTAGAATGAGATTTCTTGGAACAAGAGGCATATGCCCTGCTGAGCAGAGGGAAGCATGACACAAGGCCTCTGGGAACTCTGCTCACTGCCCTGGCATCTTGGGAAACTTCCAGCCCTGCTGGATGGAGGGGGAATACCAGTCAGGAGGAGGTCCTGACGGTCTTGGGAAGTTATTGTATGAGGCTGTAGGTACTAGAATTCCAGGGATGAATCCCTGGTAAACTTCCTGGGTACAAGTGAGAGTGAGAGGTGTCTTATGGGGTTGATTCATAGGAGATTTGTGCTATTACCGTAATTCTTCACCCTCAAATTTCTATCCTCTGCCTATCTCATGTTTGGGAAAACCAAGTGGGGCTACTGTTCTCAGTGTGAGCTTTACTTTCTTAGTGGCTTCTCCAGTTCTTAGTCATCCTGGTCCTTGTGGAACAGAGCCCTTGTGGGTCCTCCCTTCATCTAGTTGGGCATTGAACCTGGCTTGTCCCTGGTTCTCCAGGTCAGAAAAATCGGACACCATGCTTAATCGATTGTGTTCAAAGGAGCCCCATAAACTTGGCTAATATTTTTTAGTCTTTTGATTCTCATCATAGACTGTCCAATGTGGAAGAGGGCCTTAAAGCCGTGATATCCTGTGTCTTGGCTCTTAGGGAGGACCAAATCTAAAGCAGTTTCCTCAGACAGCCGTCTTCTTGACTTTGCTATAAAAATTTGAGAAGCAGCTACTACTACGGTGTCTCTTCTTGCGGTTGGCCAAGAAAGTTTAGGCCACTCCTTTGCAGACCCAATAAAATTTAGGGCAAGGACCAGCATGAGGGTTCTCCCTACCCTTTGCAGAACAT
>PVKS010023969.1:0-31700 GCA_004027875.1 Aplodontia rufa | reverse complement strand
CACAAAAACAGACTACAGACTTACCATACACAGTGTACAAACACACTGTACAACACACACACAGCATACACATACATCGTATCCCTCTGTGTCCACCACCATATATACACACACCACATATGCATATGCACCACAGACACACAGCACACACATGTACACACACCACACATGTGCACTCAAGCACGCATGCCATGTGCACGTGGACACACCACACAGAGACACATAGCACACCTATGTACACATACAACTCACATGGCACAGAGGCATGCACACACATACACACCATAGCACACTCAAATGGCAACACAGACACCACTCACCATGCGGTGCACGCACAGCACACACAGACCACACTAATATCACACACAGTGTACATGCACATCATACAACACACGCAGCACCACAGTCTTCTACACACACCATGTGCATCTGTATACACCACACACATGTACACACACCATAACACTCATGCACATATGTGCCACACTGGTACATAATGCACACATGCCACTCACATAGTACACATGCGTGCACACACATATTACAACACTACACGCCACACACACAGCATGCCACACATGGATAGCAACAGAGACGCACTGTGCAGTGTACACAACACACACAAACCTGCTGCCTGTTGACATGATTGCACAGCGTGGGCTGACGGGAACCTGAGCACCGGGAGCTCCGCGGGGTTTCACGTACAGACTTTATCCCACAGGGTGTCACTTATGCTTGGCCACACAGAGGGATGATGGGCTCTGAAGGGGCCTCCCTCGCGGAGGGCAGAGCAGGTTGTCGGGGCTGGTGTGGGGTCCACTGAGCACAGTGGACTCCGTGAGGGCCACTGCAGGAAGCCCGCTGCAGCAAGCTTGGTGAAGGGGCCCGCGTGTCCTCCGGGATTTTCAGCTCAAAGGCTTAAGGCTGCCGCAGGTTCTGAGTGTTGACTTCTGAGCTTCTCTCCCTCGGGAGGAATGGGATGAACCAGTCCCGAACTGAGCTGCAGCAAGGCCCAGTCCTGGCTGGGACACACATGCAAGGCCCCCTGATGCAGATCAGCCAGGCCACCATTCAGAGCTGTGGGGATGGTGCTTGGCCCACGGTCCCAGCATCAAGGCTGGGAATGAACATCTAATAGCACAAAATCGAGCAGAGAACTCACCGTGCTGCTTCCATGGTGTATAATGTAATTACACAGGCACTCTACCAGGTCGCAATGAAGGAGCTGCTAGGATCATGGAATTTTGCCCCAAATATTCACCAAGTTTCTAGAGCGCCATCACGCACACCAAGCTTCTAGAGTTTCCATCACACTGAGGTTCTAGAGTGCTGCCCAGCATGCTGAGGGTCTAGAGTGCCCATCACACTGTGGTTCTAGAGCACCACACAGCATGTTCAGGTTCTAGGGCTCTGTCCAGCATACTGAGGTTCTAGAGTGCCCATCATGCTGAGGTCCTAGAGTGCCACACAGCATGCTCAGGATCTAGGGCGCCGTCCAGCACACTGAGGGGCTGGAGTGGCCACCACACTGAGGTTCTAGAGCACCAAATAGCATGTTCAGGATCTAGGGCTCCATCTAGCATACTGAGGTTCTAGAGCACAAATCATGCTGAGGTTCTAGAGCACCACACAGCATATTTAGGATTTAGGGCTACATCCAGCTTACTGAGGGTCTAGAGTACCCACCACACCGAGGTTCTAGAGCACCACACAGCATGTTCAGGATCTAGAGCAGATGTCAGTCTGCTTTACTGATCCACTCCAGAGACCATTGCACCGCTGGCACTCCTCATGAGGGCCAAGGGTGGAAGACTTACTCTCTAAGAGTTGGGAAAGAGTTATTCTCTAAAGGTGTGATTCCTTTTATCTCAGTTGTTTCCTGGCTTCACCGTTGTCTTTCCTCATCTTTTGAGTGTCTCAATGTCTCTCTGCTATTGTTCTCTGTCTTCTTCCGCTGTTATCAAACTCCTTTGCAGTAACAGTATCTTCCAGCACATGGGTATGCGATATTGTCTCCTCCAAAGAGTGTGGTAAAACTTTATAGTTGTTTCAAGCTTGATAAGTACCAACTATCTGCCAGACAATAATATGAATGTTAATATTTTTTTCTAGTAGAAATTCTAGGCTTGGAATCTGGTTGCCAAGCGGAGAACAGTTCTTTTAAAGGTTCCTTCTAAGACTGTGGCAATGTAACACAAAATGGTGTTAAAAAAAAAAGGTCAGTTGGTTGCTAGATAAATCTTTGATTGATAAATCTTTATGATTGATTACTCCGTGTTCTTATAATAATCTGGTTTAAATTAGAAGCTGAGTTGTGACTGTAAAACCATCGTGGATGGTTTAAATCATCAGGGGTTATTTAAAAAAAATTCATGCATGATATTTTGTAGGGAGTGAGACATATTGTAGGCTCAGTTTGCTGAATTTATAGAACACTATACCTTGGAGAAAGTTGTTAAAATAGCTATTGCCAGAAGTCACCTAACATCACCAGCTTGAGGTCAGGGAAATTGGAGATAAGAATCAGTCGTCCCAATGAAAGTAAGATGGAAAAGCTGGTCACGGTGGCACATGCCCGTGATCCCCAAGCTTGGAAGGCTGAGGCAGGAGGATCGTAAGTTCAAAGCCAGCCTCGGTAACTTACTGAGGCCCTGAGAAATTTAGTGAGAACTTGTCTCAAAATAAAAAAGAGCTGTGGTTGTGGCTCAGTGGTTAAGCATCACTGGGTTCAATCCCTGGTACAAATAAAATAAAATGGAAGACAGGTGGCTTCACGGGTGAGGTTCCACTGAGGCAGGAGTATGTGTGCATTATCTTGTGACTCAGATATATTTCCTTCACTAAAGCTATGAAACCCAAGTCCTTCCTCTTGCCAACCAAAATTATACTATAACCCAAAGGGGACCCAATTTACCTACAAACAAGACAAATGAGGACAGGTAGGGTCATGTCCCTATCACCTGGATTTTCATAACATTGTCCTTTTTAGATTAAAATTAAATGCACGCTGGTTAAACATTTATTTTTACTCAGAATATAAAAATCCAGTTTCAGAAGAGAAAATACAAATCTACATTTTTTTGGTGAATGTGTGCCTGCATCTGAGAAGGAAGCACAGTGCGGTGCTTGCGCATGCCTATGCAATTCCTGGGAGGGTGCGGAGGGCCGTGGAAGGCATTTTAGCTGCTTTTGGGGTTGGTACATATTGGTGTTGCACAGGTGGAGTTTTTCGAAGGGTGAGCCCGCCCTCACCTGGACCAGGTAGACCGCTAGCAGGTGGACCTTCCAGATCTACCCCTATTCATGTCAGTTTTCCTGTGACTTCTTTTCCTACTTCAGGTTTGTTTTCAAGGATTGTTTTAAGCTGATTTCCTCAGTATAAAATCAAGGGAGGAGAGGAGAAGATTTCTGTCATGGTCTGATTTTTTCCCTCTATCTTTTGGATCTGATCCTGAATTCCGAACCTGTACCTGCTACGTCTATCCACAGAGCGAGTGTGGCATTGGAATCTGCTCGCCGTGGCTGGATACATGCTGACTGTGAACCCACAACCAGTCAGGTTCATGGATATGAATGTGAATGGCCTCGTGTGGCACCAAACTACTTCTTAGTACATGCTGGGAATTCAGTAAATGTGTGTGGAACAGATTAGTGACAGTGAGTGGATCTGAATAAGCTATGTCTTTTCTGGGTGCTAAGATGGGCCATTGTTCAATTTTAGACACTGCAAGGTCATCTGATTTGAGCAGCATGACCTTAGGAGGTGGTGATTCTTGGTTGACGAGTGGTGTGGGGTATAAGACAGGAGCCTGATGTGCGTCAGTGATAGTCTACCTAGCGCCGATGAGAGGAGATCGCAGGAACGCCCCGTGTGATTCTGGAGCAGCTCATGTGTGACTTTTGTGCTATGATGGGAGTGACATGCCAATAAAGACAGGGGGATTTGGCAGGGTGGAACCAATATTTCAAGTCTGGAGGAAATCCTTAGATAGTTTTTGACCCTCTGGGTGGCTGGAATGCAAACCACAAACTTAAGATTGATGTTGCGTTTGAGGTTTGGTCAACCCCTGTGTGTGGTCTGATGCTGTTTGACAATTTTTATGTTTTTGCAGAAGCGTTTAACTTTTTCAGATTTTGTGGTCCCATAGCTTGCATTTCGCACAGAAGTCCAACCTGATCTTTACAAAATAGACAGAAGCTGTGTCCGTGTCGGGGAAAGTTTGATAATCAAACATTTAGAAAATGAACATAAATTTCAAATTCAGGTCTCGGGCTTTGGAATCAGACAGGGCTGGGTTCTAATCCCAGTTGTGTCATCCTGGGGGAAGTGTTCGACTTTTCTGGGCTTCCAAATCCTAGTTTGAAAGATAAGAATAATACTACCTAACTCTGGGGGTTGACTGAGGATTGGCTGTGACCGCATGTCTGTATTCTTATTTATAGTGGTGTTAATATGTGGCCAACGACAGTAAGGGAGCTACAAATATTAGCTTTTATTGTCATTATCAAAATTAGTATTTCTTCCTCCTGGGAATGTGAAATGAACATCAAGGACACTGGAGATTTCCATGGCAAAGAACTGGGTGACTGGCCCTGCCCAGTGGTTCCTCACACTCTGACCAAAGATCTCAGGTTTTCACTTAGCATGGACGCAATGTTCCCTGGAATGCACTTTGAGAACCTAGGGTGGACTGTGCATGTGGAGCTCTGGGGCTGTGGTGAATTAAAGGTTCTGATTCTCTGGGCGCACTCTGGGTTCCCAAGCTCCTGCGTGCTGCTGCTGCTGGCCCAGGGAACTCGTTAAGGACGTAGTACATGTAAACATGGTAACTGCATGCCTGGAATGTTATATAAGTGATTATTTCAGCTGAAATGGTCATACGTCAGCACAGGGACAAAATACCTTCTGAGCAGAAGACTGCAAAATGAACAGGTGCAGAGGGAACCCTGAGTTCAGTGTTGCATGAGTCTATGATGGTACCACTGTCTCTGTCCCTTTCAAGTGCAGGTGCTCTAAGGATGGACACTGCAGGTCCCTTTTGTGTCCCAATTCCCAAGGCTTCTCCTGGCATCTCACAGATCAATGCATAGTTAATGATGGGCTGACCGAATGAATGAATACATGGACCACGAGTCTTCTTGTCCTGGGAGTCTCATTAGATGTCACATCCCAGAGGTTGGGGAAAGTCAGACTGCAGTTCGAGTTAACCATTCCTTATCCATTATGCTTGGGACCAATGTGTCTTGGATTTTAGAGTAGGTGCATGTATATAATGAGATATGTTGACAATGAATCAAAGCTCTCAATAGCAAACCTGTTTAGGTATCAGTTATACAAATTGCCTGATAATAACTTTCTGTAATATCTTTAGTACACCTGTCTTTGAACTGTGGCCCCTCACCTGAAGTCAGGTATGGAATTTTCCATTGTGACATCACATTAGATTTCAGAGCATTTCAAATTTGGATTTTTGGCTTAAGAGTGCTTAATCAGCAACTGAAAGATACATACAAGATTAGGCTTTAGGGGTGTACAAAAGTGTTATCTGTGGATCTTTTGCTGACAGTGTTTCCTACTTTCTGTTGGTTGAAAGTCTTGGCTGATGTTCTGGTAAGGGTCCTGCCTCAGGGACGTTCCTGCCCTTTTTAGGTGCCCTCAGGAGCACTGGGCTGTTTCCCATGGGAGCCCCTCCACCCTGGAGGTATCTAGGAACTTCACCCCTCACCTCCAGGACCCCTGCAGTCCTCTATATGAGAGACGCAACTTCAGGGGAAACAAAAACAATCAGCTGGGAAGGTCCTCGAATGAGATCTCTGGCAGGTTTGACCCTCACATGGCGCAGGGTCCTGTTCACAGCGTTGAGCCCCAGCCAAAAGAGTTCATATTTATGGCTCCAAACAAAATATAAATGTATTTTCACTTTGTTATGTTTTGTATGTGAAGTTCTACCCAAAATGTTTGTAAGTCAACACGAGAATGTTCAGAAGTGAGATGATCTGATTGTGATAGCTATAACCTAATCAATGAATTAATCCAGTTCACAGATTAATACGGATTAATAATTGAATGGGAAACTGGTAGTAACTGTAGGAAGACGGGAGGGTGGAGTGTGGTTGAAAGGTGTAGGCACTGGAGAGGTGACACCTTGCTCACTCTTTCTGCTTTGTGGCTGACATGAACTGAGCGCTGTTCCTCCACCACGAAGTCCTCATCTTGGGCTCAGAGCAATGGGAGTTATGTGACCACAGACTGAACCTCTGAATCACCTTTCCCTCTCTAAATCGTTCTCGTCTGGTATGCTGGCCACAGTGGTGGAAAGTTGGCTAGCACACACTTGATCTGCTTTGCTCTTGACTTCTGGAAACTGGTAGTGCAGATAATTTCATTTTTTGGGGAAACATCTGTGCACTTAGATATTATGAACTAGAAGGCCAAATGATGTATCTTCAGTGGATGGGTGGAGCATCAAATCAAGAAGACACACCATGATGTGACCTTGTCTAGAATGAACGTTGTCTTAGTCCATTCCAGGCTGATGAAATGGAATAATACACTGAGTGGCTTAACACACACGTTTTTCTCTCTCTCTTAGAGTTCTGGAGTCTGGAAGTCCAAGATCAAATCACTAGAAGTGTTTGGTGAGGGACTGATTCCTAGGTTGTAGAAGGCTATCTTCTTTGTTATGGTTTAGATACGCGGTGTCCCCCAAAACCTCATGTGAGACATTGCAAGAAAGATTAAAGGGGAAGTAACTGGACTTTGAGCCTTGACCTAACCATCAAGCCTAATGGGGCTTCACTGGGTGGTCGGTGTAGGCAGCTGGGCGTGGCTGGAGGAGGTGGGTGCTTGGGGCCTGCCTTTGGCAGGTACATTCGTCTGTGGCGAGGGGATCTTTATTCTCTTTCTTCCTGGGGTGACGTCCTGAGTGGCTTTCTTCTTCCACACTCTTCTACCAGGATGTTTTTCCTCACCTCGAGTCCCAAGAAATCTGTAGAGCAAGCTATCTGTAGACTTAGGCTTCAGAAACTGTGTGCCCCCAAATAAGCTTTTCCTCCTTAAAATTGTTCTTATCAGGTATTTTGGTTGCAGCAACAAAAAAGCTAACTAAACCATTCTCTGTGTGTCCTTGCATGGTAGAGAGAGTACCAGAGAGCTCTCTGGGGTCCCATTGATAAGGGAACTGATGTGTTCATGAGGGCTCCCTTGAATTAATTACTGCCCAATTCCACATCTAATAACACCATCATGTTGAGGGCTAGAATTTCAAAATAAGAATTCTGGAGGGACACACATATTCAGTCCATAACAAATATGTTAATAATGATAAATGTTGACTTATTTCTAGAAATTAATCCAAAGCCTGATTTATATATTCTCTAATGAAATGAGAAACACGGATTATTAAAAATGTGGCTTTAAAAGAAAAATTTTCTTTACCTGCCCAAGTATTGCATATCTAATTGATTCTATGCAGGATGAAAATTGACCTTTCTGATTGTTTGGAAGTTGTGTGTGAGGAGAAGGAGGGAAAGTAATTTTGCTAGCTAGTTTTGGATATGATTCCCAAGCAGAAGTCATTGGAAAGTAATGGGGTCTAACTTGGGCCTCCCCAATTTGCTTTCTACGATTTAGCACTTCAGGACGTAGGAAAGACGTTTTGATGTGGTTGTGTCGTTTAAGAGTTTCACCGCCCCCGAGGTTTAAGAGGCTTCACTCAGGTCCTGCCGGGCATGGTGGTGCATGCTGTAATCCAGCAGCTCAGGAACCTGGCAGGAGCATTGCCAAGGCAAAGCCAGCCTCAGCAACTTAAAGAGGTCCTAGCTGTCTTACAGAGACCCTGTCTCAAAACAAAATAGGTTAGGGACGTGGCTCAGTGGTTAAGCGTCCCTGGGTTCAATTTAAAAAGAAGAAGAAGAAGCCAAAATCTATAGGTGCAGTATGCAGTTGCTCCCCTGCTATCGCTGCCCACGTGCACGGCCAAGCTCTGCAGTGGCCAAGCGGTGCGCTATGGCATGTACCGCTGCGGGGTGAACTCTGCTCCTGTGTTGCTGGTGGTCAGCGGGTGGCAGTGGCCGTCCGTTTTCTGTTATAATTCAGTGCTCCTTGCTGGCCTTTGGGTGAATTGCCTTGGTGGAGCAAGAAGTAGAGTCTGCTTGTGTTGCTGTGGACAGACACAGCCCTGCAGACGCCTCTAGAATACTGCGCTGACCCAAGCATCCTCCAGGTCCCGTTTTTACCCTTTTCCACTCTCAGTTCTACGGTGACCTGGTTTTGCACTGTGTACCTCAAGGATGGAGAACAAGCCACCAGCAGCCTCCCTGCAGCTCCGGGGAGGCTGCGTGGGCTCAACCCTTTCTGTGTTTTCTGAAGGAGGTGATGTAATGGTTGCTGGCCTTTGGCAGTAGTATTGAAGTGTGACCCGGCAGAATCTCTACTAAAATGTACCGTAAATAAACAAGCGTAAAGTCACTTGAAGTGCTGAGGAGCAATCTTTAACTCGAAATGTGTTAATGTGTTTGTTTAATAGATGCACATAGAACCCCAGCTATGAACAAAGTGGTTTTCAAAGTCGTGAGCCCTCCTTCGTCTCCCTTAGAAGTTCACAATCTAGTCAGGAAATGAGATGCTGGCACTAATAGCCACTTGAAAGTCTTTTCCTGCCAATGCAAAATAGGAGTGGAGGGTGGCGAGGCTGCCCATGGCAGGTCCCCTGGGAAATAGTCCTTGGAGGTGGTGCCTCGGGTGGGTCCTGCTGAGAGCAGGGCTGAGGAGCAGTGTTTCCAGTGGAGAAGCATGTGAGCAGAAGCTCAGCCATTTCCATGGCAAAGAGTCATGCGGTTTGGCCAGAGAATGGAAGCTGGACATCCTCCTGAGACCAGTGACAGACCTGGGCTAGGGTAGCTTCTACGGAGATGCAGAGAACAGTGAGCTGAAGACGATCGCGATGACAACAGCCACCCAGGAGCCTGATGCCGTGCTTTCCTATGTGTTGAAAATAAACGCAGGCTGGAGCAGTGGCTCAGCAGTTACGGCGGTGCCTGGCATGCATAGGTACGCAAGTTCAGACCCCAGCACCATGCACACAACAAAGTGTTGGAGCAATGAAAGCCACATGAAAAGTTAAATACAAATTGCTTCTCTCTCTCTCTCACTGTCCCTGTCTCTAAAAAAAAAAAAAAAAAGAAAGAAAGAAAAGAAAGAAAGAAATGCAACACAATCTGGAGCGGTGGCTCAGCAGTTACAGTGCTTGCCTGGCACGTGTGAGGACCGGGATTCAAACCCCAGCACCACGCACACAACAAAGTGTCAGAGCGAAAAGTCACATGAAAAACTAAAAATCTAAAATTGGCTCTTTCACTCTCTCTGTCCCTCTCTCTTAAAAAAATACAAAAAATAAAAATAAACACATGATAAAATTCTGAAAAGAAAATGGAAAATGTTACCACAGAATGATTTATTTGTTTATTTTTTACAAGGGATTGAACCCAGCAATCCCCAGCAACATCCCAGCCTGTTTTTATTTTATTTTGAGACAGGGCTCACTAAGTTGCTTAGGACCTTGCTACATTGCTGAGGCTGGCTTTGAACTTGCAGTCCTCCTGCCTCAGCCTCCTAACTTGCTGGAATTACAGGTGAGCACCACCGCACCCAGCTCCACTGGATTACTTTAAAAAACTGATAATAATTTTAAAAAATGTTCAACAACCTCGTTTGTAGAATTGAAATGTCACCTGAAAGGTGGTCACAGAATATTCTATTTTTGTTTACCATATTTACGCTATCTAGATATAAATGTGTGAGTTTGCCAAGACTGTGGTCACCAAGTACTGTGAAGTGGGTAGTTTAAACAACGGGAGTTTGTTTCTCATGATTCTGGAGAGACTGGAAGTCCTAGGTCAAGGTGTGGTCACCTGGGTGCTCCTGGGCCCTCTCTTCTTGGCGTGCAGGTGGCATCTTCTCCCTGTGTCCTCATAGGGTTGCCTCTCTCTGTGTAGCTGTGTCCCGATCTCCTCATATAAGGACACCAGTGAGATTGGATTAGGACCCAGACTAATGAGCTCATTTTCCCTTCCTCACCTCTTAAGGGTCCTGTCCTTACATGCAGTCACATTCTGAGCCACAGTGGGTCAAGGCCTTAACAAGTGAATTTTGGAAGGACACTGTCCAGTCCGTAAGACCACCTATTTGGCCTTTCATTGCTTGAGACAGAAAGATAGAAAATGAATCACTGCTATGAAGAAACATATAGAAGACCTTAAAGCTTATTGCCGTGGCCTGTAACTGTCAAGCTCAAAGCAGTAATTCCAGGAAAGTCTTCCCTGGGAAAGTCATAATTCAGGCATGGGTGCTGGGATTAAGACTCTCGTTCAATGCAACGCATTTGCTCCTTTAAGGGGAATTGTGGAAGTAATCCTGTTACTTGTCAGTTGTTACTTCCTCCTCTGATGGAAGCTTTAAAGGACCACGGGGTGCAAGGAACAGATGACCTTGCTTACTATTCCAGTCGGAGCTTCCTGTCCTGGTCATCCATCTCCAGTCTCCTTTGGGCTTAGCCGTCTGGGGATGACTGATAGCAGCAACATCTCCTGGGCTGTCCTGGGAGTCCTGGGCTATCCTGGGACTCCTGGTGTACTAGAACACTGGCTCCTTATCCAAGTGCTGTTTTGTGAATATGCAGATAAATTGTCATAAATTCAAGTCATGTGTGTGGATTCTTCTTCTGTCTCCTTTTCTTCAAGTCACCCCTGCTCTTTGATCTCCCTTCAGAGAGAGAGAGAGAGAGGAGGGAGAGAGAGAGGCAGAGAGAGAGAGAGAGAAAGTCTGTGCATCTCTTGTTTTAGCCTGCACACTCCCATTTGAAGGTGGAAGCCGGTGTTTGGGTTTTGCAAGGCTAAGGGAGCATTTTTGGAGCTCAGCCTCTCCAGGAAAGGAAGCAGCCACGCAAAAGCTTGCAGAATACAACGACCTGTGCTTAGGTGACTTTCTTCCTCCACATGGCTCAAACCTTAGCAGAGGGAAGACAAATCGCTTGCCTACGTTCACACAGGCTGTCGTCAGTGAACCTGATAATTCCACGCACTCTTACTCTGCTATTTTTAGCTCTGGTTAAATTTGGTATTTGGCAAAAATGAAACATGGTACAAATTTAAACTGAAGCCTCTGACTTCTTACATTGGGAATGCAGTAGGGGAAAAACTGAAAGCATTTGCATTACAATTCAGAACGAGATAAGGATGTCCACACGCACTGCTGCTGCTCAACACAGTACTAGATATTCTAGCTAGAGCAATTAGGCAAGAGAAGGAAACAGAAAGGATAAAGATAGGAAAGGAAAGGAAGAAGTCCAATTGTCGATGTTGGTGGACAATATGATCCGATACTTAGAAGATCCAAAAACCTTCACCAGAAGGATGCTAGAGCTAATAAACAAAATTGGCAAAGCAGCAGGTTAAAAAAGTCAACATAAAAAAAATCAATAGCTTTCCTAAATACCAATAATAAATCAGCTGAGAAAATCAGGAAAATAAACCCATTCACAATAGCCTCAAAAAAAAAAAAAAAAAACCCAGGAATAAATCTAACTAAGGAGGTGAAAGATCACTATAAAACACTGAAAACTATAGAACACCGAAGACAGATATTGAAGGAGACACAAGAAGATGGAAAGACATCCCATGTTCATGGGTAGGCAGAATTAATATCGCTAAGATGGCCATATTACAAGTGACCTACAGATTCAATGCAATTCCCATCAAAATACCAAT
Organism: Aplodontia rufa; assembly: GCA_004027875.1. NCBI lineage: Eukaryota > Metazoa > Chordata > Mammalia > Rodentia > Aplodontiidae > Aplodontia > Aplodontia rufa. Next base: position 19,934 of record PVKS010023969.1, on the reverse strand, counting down.
GACATTGTTCACATAACTAGAAAAAAGAGTCCTAAAATTCATATGGAAGAATAAAGGATCCAGAATGGCCATAGCAATTCTAAGCCGAAAAAGCAATGCTGGAGGCATCGCAGTACCTGACTTCAAGTGATATTACAGGGCAATAGTAACAAGAACTGCATGGTAATGGCACAAAACAGGCACAGACTATTGAAACACAAGAGAAGACACAGGTGCAACCATCTGATCCCTGACAAAGGTGCCAAAAATATACACTGGAGAAAGACAGCCTTTTAAACAAATGGTCCTGGGAAAGCTAATTATCCAGAGGTAGAAGAATGAAAGACTAGGTATTTATCTCTTATCCTGCACAAATTCAACTCCAAGTGGATCAAACACCTAGGAATTAAGCCAGAAACCTTACAATTCCTAGAAGAAAACTTAGGGTCAACACTCCAATATATAGGTGTAGGAACCAACTTTCAGATCCCTAAAGCTCAAGAAATAATCCCAAGTTAATAATGGGATGACATCAAATCAAAAAGCTTCTCCACAGTAAAGAAAACAAGAGTGTGAAGAAAGACCCACAAAATGGAACAAACTCTTTTGCCAGCCGTTCCTCCAAGAACTCAAAAAACTCCAACCCTCCCCTAAATAACCCAATTAAATGGGTAAATGAACTACACAGATGTTCCTCAAAAGAAGAAAGATAAATGGCCAACTGATATATGAAAAAATAGTCAATATCTTTACCAATTAGGGAAATGAAATTCAAAAACTACACTGAGGTTTCTTCTCTCTCCTGTTAGAATGGCAGCCATCAAGAATACAAACAATAACAAATGCTGGAGAGGAGGATGCGGAGCAGAGGGAACTCTTTTACACTGCTGATGGGATTGTAAATTAGTACAACCACTGTGGAAATTAGTATGGAGGTTCCTCAAAAGACTAGGCATGAAACTATATAACCTAGCTGTTCCACTCTTCATTGTATATCCTAAAGAATTAAAGTGATCATACTATAGGGATATCTGCATATCCATGTTTACAGCAGCCCAATTCACAATAGCCAAACTATGGACCCTGCCTCGGCTTACATCAATGGGTGAATGGATAAAGAAAACGTGGTATAAACACACCATGGAGTTTTACTCAGCCATAAAGAATGAAATTATGTCATTTTCATGAAAATGTGTGGAACTTGAGAGTATTTTCTTAAGTGAAATAAGGCAAAACCAAAATGTTGTGTTTTTTAATAGCCTTTGTGATGTTAGGGGTAAGTTCCTTCTATTCCTGGTTTCTTCAGTGCTTTTATCACGACCAGGTGCTAAATTTTGCCAAAGACTTTCTCTGCATGCACTGAGATGCCCATGGTTTTTGTCCTTTATTCTATTTGTGTGATGAATTACATTTATTGATTTGCCTGTTTTAACCCATCCTTACAACCTTATAATGTAATCAACTTGGTGATGGTGTACAATATGTTGTTGAATATGATTTGCTAATACTTTATTAAGAATTTTTGCACTTAAGTTCTTCAGGGATATTGGTCTGTAGTTTTCTTTCCTTGATGTGTGCTTATCTGGTTTGGGTACCCGAGTAATACTGGCTTCATCAAATGAATTAGGAAATGTCCCACCCCTTTACATTTCATGGAATAATTTGAGAAGCATTGAAATTAGTTTTTAATGGTCTGATAGAATTCATGTTTATAGCACCTGACTTTGGGACTGATGATTGGTTTGGTCTTTTCTCTCCCCTATTCTTTGAATTAAGGTATCATTGAGGTTTGAGTGTGTTTGGTTTGTGTGTGGAGCAAGGTGTCCCATCTCTTGTTTTTTTTTTTTAAATCAATTTTTATTGTGTTTTTCACATGGCTTTCATTGCTCTGTACGTGGTGCTGGGGTTTGAACCCGTGTACTTGCGCATGCCAGGCAAGCACTGTAACTGCTGAGCTACCTCTTGCAGCTCAACTGCAAAGTCTCCACCCTGTGAACTTGTATGTCAGCATATTCCAAACACCTCACAAAAAAGAAAGGAACACAATATACAGCATTAAAATAAATACCAGGTGCCTATTATGACATCTACACCAGTAAGTAACTCAAAACAGGAGTGGTACAGTCAGCAATTGCCAGCAGCAGCGACAATAAATAGCCATAAACTACATATGTCATTAAAGTAAACAGCAGGTGTCAACTACGCTGTCAACCAAACTAATACCTGCAACATGGATGGTGAGGGCAGGAATTATGCAAAACAAATAGTTCCAAAAGTTGGCAAAAGTGCAGTTCATTAAGATTTAAAAATGTGCTAAGAAGGTAAAAGTTTAGAATGTTTACAATGTGAACGGACAGAATTCAGGAGAGATGTAGAAGTGCTTATTGTGAATAAGGAGGAAAAAAGAAATAGAAGAAGCAAAATAAATAGAGAACAAGAGGATTTGGGCATTAGATGGAGAAGAATGGAGAAAAAGAGAAATAATAGAAATGAATAAATATAAACAAAACAAACAAAACCCTACCCATCAAAAGACAAACCAAAGAGAAAAATAACAAACATAAAAATAATAAATATGAAAAAAGAAATAATAAATATGAAAAAAGAAACAAATATGTATGTATATATATATATATATATATGTACATATATATATATATATATATATATATATATATCCATGACCTAATAAGCACACATGCAAACACACGCAAGAAAAAAAGGAAAGGAAAAAATTCTTAATGAATAATGAAAGAATCGTCACTGCAGAGGTTGTGGAAGCTATTGGCAAGGATGAATGATCACAGCCTGTGCCAGAAAGTCCTTCTCTCCATTTCATCTTGGGCTATGTACCCCTCAGAGGGAGCAAGGGCTGGGCATTGTTAACCCCTTCCTCTTTTGTGTTGCTCACTGAGCTGCCAGCTGGAGTTCCTGGAACTGAAGCCAGGTGAAGGAGCCCCCAGCTTCCCTTCTCACCTGTATATGGTAGAAAGGAATAGAAAGTGCTGTCAATTGGAGTTTTCTCTGGACAGGACACATTGGTGCACTCCTAGTGTGGGGCTGCTCCAAGTTTTAAATGGAAAGTTCTTCTGGCTGGGTCATAGCTCTAACCAGGCTTTTGGATTTTGTCAGCCGGTTTCTCCTCTGGGGAGATTAGACAACACACCCCCAGAGACCTGCAAATGCCAGTCTGTTGAGCATCTGGATCTCAGGGGCCTCCCTATAATTCTACTTGTCTGGGGAGGGGCAAACTTCCACAGGTCATGAATACTCCATTACTCAGGATCACTGCCCTACCAGGCTCAGTCCCCAGGAGCAATCTCTCTCAGCTGTTTAGTTTCTTGCTGCTCTCCCTCTCCAGCAGGGCCTGTGACCTGCCAGACTCAAAGGGAAAGTAAGTGCATTCCCCTTAGTATCTCCAACTAGTGTCCTGCTAGGTTCAATCTTCTCTGCGCCTGTTTTGATCATGTTCTGCTAGGTACACCCTAGGCCACGTGGTAGACACTCTGTCCACTGTGTTTCCCTCTCTGTGTTCTCCCTCCTTCTGCAGTGAACTTGGCACCCTGCCACTGCTGCCACCAGTTTAGCTCCTGTGGACTCTTTCCCATCCTTTGCACTCAATTTCTAAGTGTCCAGGAGTCTCTGGCTGTATTAAATTTCTTTGAACTCCCTCTTTCACCCACCTGTCTGAGAAACTACTCCTGCTGCTTCAATCCTGAACCATGGAGCCACTGGAAATGCAGTCTGTCATCCTGACTCTCCCAGATGGGGGGGCTGGTCTTAGAGACTAGAAACTTATTTTCTCATAGTTCTGGAGGCTGGAAGTCCAACATCCAGGTGTCAGAAGATTTGGTTTTTCCTGAGACTTCTCTCTTGGATTTCAGATGGCCACTTTTTACTGTGTTCTCACATAGCTGCCCTTTGGTCTCTGTGACAATGTCCCGATTTCCTCTTTTAGGAAGGACATGAGTCATGCTGGATTAGGGGCCATGTACATGACCCTTTGCCCTTAAGGGCATTTTTCAAGGACCTATTTACAAATACAGTCAGACTATGAGGAAGTAGGGATTAGGATTTCAACATAAATTATGGGGGGGGCAATTCAGTACATAACAGATTGTATATTAATCAAGATATACATTAAAAGAATTCAAGCATGGAGGAGCCATGCCAAAGGGAGTGCTGATGAGCTTTTAAGGCTACACACCTGTGGAGTTTTGATTAGAAGATGTCAATCTTACTAAACATGGAAATACGGAATAATATATACTAAAGTGGGAATGAGAAGAAATGAAGGAAAGTAGAAAAATAAGGAAAAATAAGTGTCAATAGATATTGCTTAGAATCACTAAGCAAAATAATGAGAACTTTTTGGTTAAATACAATCAATTATAACCACTAGAAGGACTAAATCTAAACATAAAACTTCAAATTTACTAAAAGGAAAATGCATACAACAAAACAGCCACAATCTGGAGAGGAAAAGATTAATGATAATGATGATAGTAACAATACTGAGTGCTTACCCTACCTGTTATGTTCTAGTTGCTTTAAATAATTTGCTCCTCCAAATAGTAGTAACAGTTTCTATTAATATCAGGATTTTATATAGGAGAGCAGTAAGTTGTAGAGAGGGTGGCAATTCATCTCCAGTTGGAAGGATGTCCAGTGGGTGGAAAAGCTGATTTGAACCACAGACCTGTGCATTTGGGAGAAGGCAGGAACATTTTGCAACTGTGAAGTGAGCATTACCCTCATTTGTACTTATTCAGCTTGTCTTAATTGCAGGTCCAGATAAATAGTGTAGAAGAAAGTCCAGAAGTAAATTCAAATATATCTGTGGGGGAGTTTGTGAAATGACACAGGTGGCTCCAATCTGTGTGGGAAGCGTGACACCAGTGAATAAAGTTGGGACAAACAGCTATTGGGAAAAAATCAACACTGAGTCTGTACTTTACTTCTTATACCCAAGTGAATTATAAATGAAATAAACATTTGTATTTAAAATGTGGACCAAAAATGACAAGAAAATTTGTTCAAATTAAAAAAAAATGTAGCAGGGAAGGCCTCCTTAAATGTGGGGAAAATGCTCAAGGATTGCTTATCATTTAATAAAGTCAAAATACATGTGAAATTCTGGACGAGTTTTTGTAATAATAGTACATTACACATGTAGTGGAGAAATAATCTCTTTTTAGGAGTATTTGACACCAATAAGACACAAGTGAATGACCCAGTAGAAAAATGAGTAATATATAAGAATAGGTAAATGCTCAAAATGAAATCTGAATATCTGGTAAATAGTTGAAAGCTTGCTCAACCTTTCTCATAATCAAAGAATGGTAAATCAAAGGAACAATGCCATGCCTTGTTGTATATACAAACTATTGATCTAAATGGAATGTTGTCTCTGCATTCAGGGCACCACCATGCAGCAGATCATTGAGTGACACAGTGAGGTGTGTTGCATCTTATTTTAGTCTTATTTTTGTATTTCTAAATTATACACCTTTTATAGACTTCTGTGTATATATATATATATGAATTCATATGAAACTATTTTTTGTGGTTTCTTGTTTGTTTGTGAGGTTTGGAATGTAAAGAAATTTTTTTTGCTTTTTGTTTTACACCTTTCTGTTCTGTTAAAAATGTCTTACTATAAGCATTGAAAAAGTAAATCATACTGGACATGGTGGCTGTGACCCTATTCCTAGTGATTAAGGAGACTGAGGCAGTAGGATCACAAGTTTGAGACCAGCCTGGACAATTTAGGAGACCCTGTTTTGAAATAAAATGTATGAAGAGATGGGGTTTGTCTCAGTGGTAATGTGCCCCTGAATTCAATCCCTAGTACAAAAAACATAAACAGTTTCCAAAAATAGAATAAATGAATTATAATGGTTTTGATGTGAGGTTTAGAGTCTGCTCAAGTGTGTTGAGGGTGATGCTTCCCCTGGATAATCTGGGAGCATCACATAGCCAGTGATGACCAGGAAAGGGATCGTGTGTCCCTTTGAGGCTCCATGTGTGTGTTCAGGGGCTCGCAGTCTCCTAGCAGTGAGTCTGTGAGTGTTGAGTCTGAGGATCACTCTCACCTCTGGCAGCTGAAGATAAGCACTTTGCAGACTGGGGCCTAGCAGGATTTGTTGTCTCCTCCTCAGTCTAGAGCCCCATCTTTGTGGATTTCTCCCATTTGTTTGATTCTACTGATATTATTTTAAAAAATAATCTTGATCCAGGTGTAAAATAGAAATTTGTGGACTTGCAGACACCACAGGTCCATACACTTGGTAGGTTCCTTTCAAATGCTTCCCCAAGTTTTTGGTTGATTGTTCCTTATGGCTTGGATGAAGACCCTTCAGATTCCTGATCATTAGTGCCCACTTCTGGCCTTCCATTCCACTCAACAAAATTTGAAAACCATTGAAGATCCTTCAGGTTCCTAGTCTCCACTGGCTACCCCCAGTCCCTCCCTTCTTGCTCAATAATAACGAGTTCTACCATTTGTTTTCATGTCTTGTCCCAGACCTGGAGAGCTTCTATAAGTATAGTTTCCCTTCTTAAAAGCTACAATGAGGTGTAGTGGCTGCCAGTATTATCCTTTCCAATATGAAGCTGAGTTAATAATTAGTAGAACCCACACTCATTACATGAGGTAGCAAGTCGATCAGGCACACCAGCTTTAGATTGAGCAGCTGTGGCAATGAGTGACCAGTAATGGCATGGACTTTCTTCCTGTGATGGCAGGTCACCATAGGATGCTGTGTGCTTGTCTCTGCTCTGTTTTCTCATGATAAATAAGTTAGTTCATATATATGCATGTGTATGTGTACATAATCATGTATGTATTTTGGCAACAGGTAAGGAAAGAAAAAGCTAGACAGTAAATAAAATACTGAAAACCAAGTCAGCCTTCCTTAGCTTTGCTGTCCAGGGGCCACACACCCATTTCTGAACCCTCTGATGGTGCCAGTGTGTGGTTCGGTGGTCCCTTGTCTCCTACAAGAAAGAACGTGAGGTTTAGAGCTTTGAAAAGACCTAGAGTTTCATCCCAACTTAGCTTAAAAGCCAGGTTGTATTATTTGCATGACATGTGACCCTCAGACTCTGACTTTGTTTCCTCAAAATTCAAATTAAAGTGATGAGATCTATGCTGGTAGCTGTGTTAACCGAAAAGAGGACAAGTAGCAGGTCCCAAATGGCACTACTCTCTACAGGCGCGATGCCTCTGTGGTGTGAATGGAGACACTTGTGGTTTTCCTTGCAGGCAGCTGCTTCCTGGACATAGGTGCAGGTATTGATCTTGGTCATCTTTCTGAAAGGAAACACAAACTCATTACCATCTGCCTCCTGCTGATCTCACCCCACTCAGGCCCCGACTCACTACTCATTGGCCACATGTGTTCTTTTCTAACCCTCAGCCATAACCAGGGAACTCCACTTTGTGGCCCTACACAGCCATCCCTCTGCCTGGGCGGCTCACCCACTAGATCACTGAGGTCCTGGCCAAGGGACTGTCCCTGACTACACACCCTAGAGCCCTAGAGTCGCTTCCCACCACCTCTCCTTTATAATCTCCTCACAACATTTGATTGTCTGGAATCACATACTGGTCTACTTTTCATGCCTTCGTCTTCCTCCTGGGCCCCCACTGGATCGGCAGTTCCATGAGCACAGAGACTGCCCATTTCATCCCCTGCATGGACTTGGGTGCATGTGCCTGCACTTGGAACATCGGATTGAGCACTTCAGCAAGGGTGCTCTATAAGTTTTCTTGCAGCATGAAAAGGCACAAACTCTGGAGGGAATTCAGCAACATGTGTTGAAGTTTATAAGTACTGGCATCCATTCAGAGGCACAATCTCTCTTCCTCAGAATTTATTCCACGGACATGATGGAGACTGTCTAAAGGTTCAACTCAGTTCTGCTCAACGTCACTCACTTGGGATACTCTAATGACATCCTTATCACCGTCTGGCCTTCCTATGCTTTTTCTTTCTGTACTTCAGACAAAAATTCCTTTTCTTCCTCTTTAAAATATTCTTATTAAATTGATTATAACTAAAAAGTTAAATCTAGTACAGTGGAAAGCAATCGTTTGCTGTCCTGTTTCTCCGAAGTCCTCCTATGACAGGATCGTCCAAGCTCAAGTTCCGTCTTCTTACGTTCGTTCCCTGTGATTGACATACTGAGCATTTTTTCCCATCTTGATTTTTTTTTTTACTTCTTTGTGTCACACTCTGTTTTATGTATATTTTCTACTTCATATATTCGTTTAATACATTTTTCTTTTAGATTTTTGCTTTACCCACTTAGGATTTTTAAAATTTCACTTAGGGTTTTACAGTATTCTTTGATGTTAACAAAAATGTACAACCTAACTACCTTCCCCCATGAAACAAAAAACAGATAACAAAAACAGTCCTTTGGACCCCTTTGTTCATACTCACCCATCTCAAGACCTGCATTCTCATGTTGTTTTACGTACTTCGTATTTTATTTTTAAAGTAAGACACTAGGCACTGCTTTATCATTACTGTATCTATATATTACTTCTTTGGATTTATTCACAATTTTACAATCTCATCCATTCACTCTTAGGCGGATCTTAGATCATCTTTTAGGAACTCTGTTCCTTTTACTTGAAGCATATCCCTTAGAGTTTTCTTTGTTTTAGGTCTCCATGGTATACTCTTTCAGTTTTTGATATCTTTATTCCTGTTTTACCCTTTTCCACAATGAGTACTTGGGGGGCTGAAGCGGTGGCTCAGTGGTTACAGCGCTTGCCTGGCATGCACGAGTACGCAAGTTCAAACCCCAGCACCACGTACACGAAGAACTCTCGGAGCAACAGAGACCACATGAAATGCTAAATAAAAATTGTTTCTCCTCTCTCTCTCTCTTTCTCACTCTCCCACTGTCACTCTCTCTTAAGAAAAAAGAACGAGTAGTTGGCTGGGCACACAATTCTGCATCGATTCTTATTTTCCCTTTTTACGTGGAAGATGATGTACCATTTGCTTCTGTTTCTCATTGGTGCTGTTGAAAGTTTGCTGCCACTTAAAATCTTCCATTTTTTAGGTGTTTTATCCATTTTATCTGACATTTAATATCTTCTGTTTTTTTGTGTTCAATAATTTTATAAAAGTGTATTTAGGCATGAATTCTTTTTTATATATTCTAATTTTATTTATATTCTATTTTTTATTTTTAACTCATGTTTTCTGATACTTTTGGAAATTTTACTACCATTTTCCTTTCATTATTTCCTCTTATTTATTTTTATGCTGATGAGATTTCATTTAGACCTATATTTAGTCTTTTTATTCTGTTCTTTTTTTCTCTTAATGACTCTTTCACATTCTCCATCACTATTCTATTATTATCTCATTATCTTCTAGAATTCTTGATAATGGATGACTGCGATTAAGATTTTATTTTTCTTTTGTTTCCTGAATTGTGTTTCATCCAAGGTTTCTATTTTTATTTTCCTTAGTTTTCCTCTTTCATGTTATGAATTTTCCTTGAATATTTGACAGCTCCTGGTTATCTATATTAAGAATTGAGTACATTGGGAGAAAACTGGGAAGGTTATGTTTATTGTCAGCCATTATGGAGAAATCATCCCTATTGTATGGTTTGCTATGATCTGAAGGTGTCCCTCCTTTCATTGTATGGGAAGACAGCATGAAGGCACCGTCCATGAGGAATGGGCCCTCATCAGACTCCAAACCTGCCAGTGCCTGCCTTGATCTTAGACTTCCCAGTCTGCAGAACTGCGAGAAAGAAATGTTAGGTATAAGTCACTCAACTACCAGCATTTTTGTTATAGTATCAACAGCTAACTAAGACAGGGGGAGAAGTTTCTGTGCTTCAGAATTTGTTGACACTTCTTGATTGCAGATGGTACTTTATGTGTGAGTGTGTATATAGCATATATTCATATATGTATAAGCATGCATGGATGTCTGTGCGCACACACACACACACACACACACACACACATATCCATATACATATATGCCACGATTTTTTTTCTCTTTCCTTTGCTCTTGGTGGACTCCTATGTTAAGCAAGGTTTGGGAGAGGAGAGGATGTGGGTGGGCTCATCCATTCTGCCATGTTGAATTAAAAGCCTTGTGATTTTTTTTACAACAAAAATCTCATCATATTAATCACTTAAAACATGCTGCTAACTGTTGCCCATGCTTCCAGATAATAGCCCTGATCTCCAAGGCTGCAAAAGGCTTTGCTCTCCAAGGCTGCAAAAGGCTTTGCTCTCCAAGGCTGCGAAAGGCTTTCTCTGCAGATGGGTTTTGAGGCTCATCTTGAGTCGTGCTCCGTTGCGCCGTCTGTGGTCCTTTTCTTTTGCTTCCTTCAGTGCAGTGACATCCCCCGTCACATACTGTCTGTGCAAGGCCTTTCTCCTGTGCACAGCTTCAACCCCAAAGCACAGAAGTCACCCTCTTGTGTGGATGGGCTCTCAGTGCCACACATCTCCTCTGTCTGTCTCGTCAGGAATGTGACTTCCCTGTGTGTGCTCCTCAGATCGTAGTGCAGTAACAAGAACACGCGTGTGCTCTTGCACCTTTGCAGTAATGAGAGCACGCTTGTGTGCTCTTGCACCCTTGCATTCCACGTCTCTACTGAATGGATGAATGCACAGTGGCTAAGAGACGAGGAGCAAGCAGGGCCCTGAATATTCATCTCAGGACCTCCAGAGATCTGAGTTGAACCCATTGAGTGACATCTACCTAAACAAGTCTCGATTTCATCTGTAGATGTAAGACTAAGTGATTAATGTGATTTCCAAGGCTTTGCGTTTGCACAGTACTTCGGGGTTTTAAATGTGTACTCACACATTCAGACTGTTTGTCTTCATGACTTCCGGTGCTGTTGTGTTGGCTGACTTCAGCCCTGGAATGATCCTGACTCACATCACCACCATTAATGAGAGTTTATGGTGAAGGAGACATTCAGGCATAGGGTGCTAGAATGCCCAGCTCCATGGCCAGCTATCAGGGGAGAAGGAAATTGCTGTCTATCTGGACCTTCTGGAAACTGGCAATGGCAGGTCACTGAGGCCGCATCGTCCTGCCAGCCCTTCCTGCGTAATTCCCAGGACTCCACTCTCAATCCTTCTGTTAACGTCTCTACATCAGCTCCCTGCACAGCAGCTCACAGCTAGGTGTCCTCACGTCACTTTCCACTAAGAGGTGTCTGTCCCTTCTGTTATCACACCAATACTCTTTCACCCTGGATCTTACATTAAAATCTCAAAGCAAAAGAAATAAAATGTCTTATAGAAAAGCCCTCAGGATAACCAAGTGACCAGCTGACGGTCCTGTATGAGGAGGTGGACAAGGCCCTACTCTCTGAAGGAACTCAGAGACCCTGACGGCCGGACAGAGTCTCAGCTGGCCTCCTCCCTGAGCTCCCAGTAGGTAGCACTCAACCCAGGTTCAGCCCTCCTGGGACCCACAGCATCCTTTCCAGAGGTGGGGATGCACCTGAACTCAGTTTCTCCTGGGTCCCCAAGGCTCCCAGATGCTTTGTATCTGTACAAACAGCTTCACAAACAGCTGGCATCCAAACTCACCATGCCTCGTGCCCCAGGGGCCCCACTCTTCCCTTGCTCCCAAGGTTGTTCTGCTTGCCCTACAAAAAGGTAGAGCAGCTTGCAGGAGTAGGGGACGGCCATTCCCAGGAGCTCACAGCCATACGCCTGCTTGCCAGCATCTTGAGCCATATGCCTGTCCCCAGGGCCAGAGGGAAGTCAGGGTTCTGCCCCTTCTCTTGTTAACCCTGCTTACATGGGCTGCTTAAATGTCTGAGTTGGTATGGGGAGTGGGTTGAATGGTGCCCCACAAGCATTCCTGTTTTCACTTGGCACTTCAGGTTATGACTTTATTTGAAAATAGTCTTTGTTGATGTGGTTGAGTAAGGATCTGGAGATGCGATCATCCTGCCCTTCATATATACTCACCGCATCTAATGCCTGGTGTCCTTGGGAAAGAAAGCAGACTCACACAGAGACACCGGGGAAGAAGCCGCGGCAGAACAGAGGCAGAAGTGGGTGATGCACCTGCAAGCCAAGGTGCGCCAGGCTTGCTGGCAGACCAGAGGCTGTGCGTGGGGCACACCACCCTCAGAGCCTCCGAAGGGGCTCACGCTGCCTGCAATGCAATTTGAATTAAATTCCTGGTTCTTTAAGCTACCAAGTGTTTGGCCATTGTTATGACAGTCCCAGGAGACTAATTCAGTTAGGTTGCCCAGAAGCAGGACCTGAGGGGTGGGTCCTTGTTCAAGCGATAGAAGGAGTGGTGAGAGGAGGGAACTGCTATGGCCGGGGGCAAGTCCTCAGTCTGACCTCACAGGGGCCCTTGGGAGCACAGAGCTGCCTGCAGGATTTGCCCCAGCTCCTGGCGATGCATCAGCCTTGCACGCTGTTGTTGATGTCGCTGCCGTGGTGCAGTGAGGGCGTCCGCCAGCATGAGCTGGTCCTCGTTGGGTGGAAGGTAATGCTCTGTGGCCAGGTGCAGCTGAGAGCCCTTAGCCCCCAATACAGCAGCTAGGGAATGGCGCTGCCCTTGGTAACAGCATCCAACCCCAGGCACCGCTGGTAGTGCCCAACCCGCTAGCGCCTGAGGTTGTGGGTTTGCCGCAGACCCTGATGTGTAAGAAGTGACAATCACAAGAGGACGCACTTTGCATACGTGACAGCCACAGATGCAGCGTAATGCGGCACATCGGGGCCCCTGTTCTTCCTGGTGCCTGCAGTTGGGCAGGGAGCGTATGCGACAGAGGGAGGCGTGGGGATCTGGCTGTAGATGCTCACTGAGCCCAGCGAGGCGGACGTGGCAGCGTCCTGCAGCTCAGGAACCTGGGTGAGACCACGCAGCCATGAATGGGGTGCAGCGCAGCCTGCCGCTGAGGAAAGCGGTGGGAATGTTACCCGTGCAACATTCAGGAACGAGCGAGGAATTTGATTCGTGTTGACACACAGAGTATTTTATCGATCTTTGTTTTGAGGTCTGTGTCAGCTCCCATCCATCTTATTTTAGAGTTATCAGCATGTGCGACAAAGGGAATATTTTTCATGGCCTCTTTCCCCTCAGCCAAGGCCCATTTTATGAAATTACAAAAAATATTCACATAAAGATCACATCATCAGCTCCCGTCTCCTCCCTTTCCCTCTCTGTTGTGTGCGACGTGCGCCTTTCCCTGGAAGGAACGCGAGCAAGATGAAATTAGCTGGCTCTTCAGGGTGCGCTCCGGTCTACCCATGCGGAACGCCTTTCCGAATCACAGACAGGTTTCGAGGCACCACCAGCAGCATCGCAAATCAAGCAGATGTAACTGAGGATAAAAAATGTATTGTTCCAGCTTCCCCCTTGTATCGGCGTAGTTTCGTAGCCTGTGTTTGGTCTACCTGGAGACGCAGCCAAGGTGGAAAAGAGCTGTGCTCTCAGGTGGAGAGGCAGAAGGGTCCAGTTCCCTGCTGGCTTTCATTAACACAGCAAGTGTTCCTGGAAGAAGCACCAGGGAGCCGGACAGTGGCCCTGTTACTCCAGCCTGGTGCAGAGGGAGGAATCGTCCCCTGTCCTGGCACAAATTCCACTTTCAACATGCCATGTCCTGGAAGAAACTGGACAGGCAGATTTTTCTGTGACATGGTCTTCAATTCCAGGGCTCCTCCTTCGACCGCTCCCTTCCTTGTGGGACACCCAGCCCCCAGGCTGCTCAGCAGCAACAAGCACTACGGGAGCACCATGCAGTGCTGACAAGGGGGCCCCCTGTTCCTCTGCTACTGGACCAGGTGGCCCCAGTGCTCACCTCAAGCCCACACCTCTCCAGCCTGCGCCAGATCATGGTGTCTGTATGCCGGGACTGCAGCCACGGGGCAGGAGTCCTCTGGAGTGCTTGGCCTGGGAGCCCAAGCGCTGTGCCAAGCCCGTTCCTGTCCCCAAGCTGCCACAGGTTCACTACCTTTCCTGTGACTTCCCCCTTCCTTTGCGAGCACACTAAGCCTTCTGGGAGTTTCCAGAAGGAAGGACCGCTTGAGTCCTCACCTGCTTTTCTTTCTTTTGGGGAGCACTAGAAAGTCAGTATTCCGAAGGAGCTGTGTGAGCTCTCTTGCTGTCCGTGCCAGCTGTGGGACTGGGCCTCGTGCCTGGCCTTTCCATGCCTCTTTCCTCGTCTAGAAAAATGGGTTGATGATATCCGCCTCACGTGGGGTGTTGTGAGGATGGGGCTTGGTGCACACAGTTTTGGAGTGGTGTCAGGCTGGTAGCAGGTGAGAAATGTTACAGAGGGCAGCGTGCCCTGGCATGGCTGTTCCAAGGATGTGGACAGCGCTGGCTGATTCAGTGGAGGAAGCTCTGACAGCAATCGCTATGGGTGTGTTTTGAGGACAGCACGAGACAGGCACTGTTTTGCCTGGGCCCTGGTGTGGGTAGCGAGCCTGCTGCGCCTCCTTCTGCCAAATACTGGGCCTTGGAGTTGAAATATGAAAGCCAAACTTAAAATCAGTTCCTCACTTTTTGATACTGTGATTCTAGTCTGCTTGTGGGGGGAAGAACAAGTGTTGCAAAGAGTTGGAGCACTGATTCTAAACTTGGCAATCATGTTTCAATAAAAATGAAACTGAAAAAACGGAAAGAACGAGTCTTTTAAGAAATGTTGAAGGCAACTTCCTGTTTTGTCTGGGGAAGAATGAAGACCAGTTATGTAATCCCTCCCTCACATTTTTAGGAAGATGGTGGATATGATTTCAGGGATATTCCTTCATTTTCCTTGGGGAAGAGCTCAGTGTTACAGGGTCCCTTGTTAAAGACACCAGGCTGACTTGATTCAGGGCCATGGAGATGGACTTAGGGACCAAGTGATGAATGGGGTTTTCCAGAAGAACAGAGAGCAGCTTCCACTCCCGGTAGGAGAAGCCCCACACAGGTGGGGGCCAGGGTATGCAAACATAGCAGGAAACAGCAGGGTGAGGGGAATCCTAAACAGAGTGACCTAGCAAGTTCTTGCTGAAGGCACACCAGGGTGAGAAGACCCCTGGGGATGCTGGGGTTGAGGAACCCATTAGACTCAGTCAGAAAGGGAAGCTATGGTGACTTAGCAGGATTCCAGCTACGTTTGTCATTAACTGAGACAGCAAGAGGCCCCAAAGTCAAGACCTATTGAGAAGAGAGTTTAGAGGAGCACAAATGGAGTGTGGTCAGTGAGGAACTTTCTCATCAGCCTCCAGGCTACAGGCGATTGTGAGATGACAGGAGGAGGCTTGGCTTGCACTGGGGACTCCGTGTAGGACTTCCAGGGTGTTGGCCGCAGGATGCTGGCCATGCCCCAGAACCCAGAACTCCCTCCTGCCCTGTGGACTTGATGCAGACAACAGCTGGTTGAATTGCTGAGGTCGCTATGAGCCTCCCTCCAGACTCCCACATTCCATACGAGGAATGTGGAGGCCAAGCATGTCTGGTGCTTCATCCTGTAGAAAAGGGTACTTAGTTCAGAAAATCCAGACCTTTGAGACCGTGATGTCACTCACCCCTGCAGGGATCCTCACTGATCAGGGCCACCCAGCGCCTTGGAAGAGAGAGCAGCGGAAGGGAAGGGACCTGGGAGAACCTAAAGGTCAAGGCTATAATGGTCAGCTTGAGTGGACACCCCTCTCCATGCTCTAGAGGTGCATCCAATTTTTGGTCTCGAATAGGCTTTTTCCTGATGTCATGGAAGGTCTTTAGCCACTGCATCTAACACTAATCCTTTCCATAGCCCCACCTCTGGCCCTGACTCCTTACCAAAGGAGGAGTCATTCCTGCTCTTCTTCCTTGAACCCATCGTGCCCTGAGGCCAACCACAGTCCAGTGCTGCCCAGCCACTGCCTGGCTCTTGTTTCTACTTTCCCTGGTTGCAATCACCAGCTCCTTGGGGAGCTGACTTTTAACCTTCAAGTACTTCCAGACTGGGTGATAGGGCAGAGAGACTTGTGAGTGTTCTGGGCAGACCCATGCCACGGAGCTCGCTCACCCTCCCAAACACCTGGAAGAGGAATAGACTCAGTCCAGGTTTATTCATGACGCCCAAAGCGTGGCCAGCACGAGTTCCTTCTCTGATTATCCCCTGAAGGCGTCTCTGGGAGAGAACATGAAGCTTTCCATGAAAGCTGGAAGACACAGCACAGTCATGGCGAGTGTGGGATGCGTCAATATGCGTGAACTCACTGAGAAACTAACACAAAAATGCAGGGCAAATGGATGGGACGATGCTATTCTTAGAATGATCACCATGCAGTCCCCAGGCAGGTGTCACCATAAAATAATGGACAGGTGTGTGGGCAAGTTGCCGCAGTGGCTCAGAGCCATGGGGGTGCAATCTGGGGTGCATTGTGGGCCTAGGGTGGCCTAGCGAAGTTACAGCCAGTGCTGTGTTAGAACCCCTGAAGGTTTCCAGAAGTAACCATTAGTCAGTGTCATAGAGTTTTACAAGCATGTGGTTTTCCACTTAATCACATTCTTTATTATCCTTGAGATTTTGAGCACTGTCACCAAACTCCTTCACATGTATGGAAAATGAAAATGCTGAATATCATTTAGTGGTCCCAAATGCACACATGCACACACGCCCACACATAGAAGGCTAAACCAGCTACCAAGGACTATCATTGGCAAAACTGGCATGTCAGATCACAGTTGGTTATGCCTCTCTCACATCCTGAATGTCACCAGGATCACCATCAGCAGGGCTGGCAGCTCATCCGTCAATTAGCGGTGATGTCCTGGACCAAATATAGCAAAGCTACAGTTAACACCAAGGGATGGCAGGCACCGGCATTTGGTGCAGAGCTGGTCTGAGAGGCCTCCTGATCCCAGCTCAGCTGGTGTTGTCAAGGAGTGTTTCTTCCCACACCTACCTGGAGCAGGCACAATCTGCATTCTGCCTCCCACGCGGGCTGCGGAAGCTTGCATATATATATGTCACTGCAGAGGTGGCCTTCCCAGGCTGGAAAAGAGAGCCACCAGGCAGGGTGCAGGAGCACGGGCATCTGCTAGTCCCGCGGCCAGTGCTTGTCCACACCGGCCTTGTGCTTAACCGAGTGTTCTGCTCAAAGGGTCCTGGACCCACAGTGATGGCCAGGACCCTCAGTGCCGTAGTTTGGCTGCCTCCTGTTCGTGCGACCAGTTCCCCTCCCTCAAGTCAGGCCAGGAGCTGCTTGTGTGCAAACGTGACCAGATGACTGCGCTACCTATTTTACTAGTGGAGAAGGGAGCTTTGCTGTCCTTACTTAAAGTTGCTGTATTGTTCTGCATGCCCCCCTCCCCCAGCAGGATTCCGTGACAGGGAAACATCTCCTTGAGTCCCTCCCTCCTGTGTCCCTGGGCAGTGCTCTGGAGACCTGCACCTCTCGTTATCCCCCCCAGCACCTTTCCCTTTACAATAAAGAGCCAAATTAAGAGGGGTTTTTTGCTGTTACCATTTTGTTACTTCTGAAAACCATTAATGGTGATCCAAAGTGACCATGGTCATTTCAGCAAGTTTTCGGGGACCATGTTTCTCTCCATCTAAGAGCAATCATGCCTTGTAGTGAAAGTCATACAGGAGAACAATTTGAAACAACCTGCTTCACAAATGACGTCACAGCTCAGTGGAGCATTCGGTCAGTGTCCCAGCATGACAGTGCAGTAGGTGAAGAAGGTCACGTGTCAGTGACGCTGCTACGTGCACGCCTTGGGTTCTTTGGCATGTGTAAATCATGCCCAATGCAAATGAAATGAGGCAGATGTATTTTATATTTTGTATATGGGGGCAGCAGGGAGGATTTCAACTGATTTCGCAACTGGGTCCTCACCGTTCGTTATTTTTAATGAGCAGGCTTCGTAGCAGTAGAACTTTCCTACTGTCGATTTAATTAGTCTCCCCCCCAACTCTGCTAGTTGACAGAGCTGGGAGGAGGGAAACAGCAGCAATTTGAAACCTTGTTAGAAATTTATGAAGTGCTAAAATGTTTTATTCCCAGAGGCCGGCTTGCCAGCTGTCCCGGCGCGCATCCGCCGCTGCCTCGGCGAGGCTGGGAGCGCGCAGGGAGGGGTTAATGGTGCGCTGGATAATTAGCGCGGGTGGAGGCAAGCTCACGGTTTCCCCGCAATTGGCCAGCGGTGTGTGAGAGGAGAAATGAGGCGGATCTGCAGAGAAAGCCGTCGCTGTCTCTAATGAGGGACAGGGCTGTGCCGCACCAGGTCGACTCGGGCGTGGAAATTTAAACACACCAACACGTTACGTCCTCTATGGGTGGCCTCGAGCGGGTAATTGGCCTATTTCTAGCAAAATGCCACTGAGCTGATTTGTTCCGGAGAAGATGTCTTTTCACAAATCTTGCAAGGTGCCAGGGGTGGGCTCAGGAGGGAGCCGGTCTCACCTGCCATGGGTGCTCCCAGATCCTTCCCCAGGCTTCTCCCACACCTTGGGTTTCTCCTTTGGGAGGACAGAGTGGGTTTGTGGTGCTGCTTCAGCTCATTTTCTGAATGTTTTGGAGGAGGAGGGCCAGCATGGTTTCAGGCCCACCGCGGAAGCTCACGTCTTGAACTGGGGTGTCTCGACGGGAAGTAAGAACTGGCCGTTCAGGATGTCAAGAGTTGGCACAGTGGCCCTGCTAGGACCTGGATTAGCACTCAGCTCCCCTGAAGTGGTTGCCCTGGCCTTTCATCCTCACCAAGCAAGCGGCTGACCGCAAGCCCTGAGCTGCTCAGAGGGAGGTGGTGACAACCAGGCCCCAGAGGAGAATGGCCACCAAAGTGACGGATCCCATTCTGCGCCACGCCTCCAGCGTGTCAGTTTTGGCTCTCTGTGCTGTGTTCTCTCTTCCGTCTGAGCCCCTTGCTCTGTGCCTATTGGAATGTCTGTACTAACGTCCTAGGAGAGCAGGAACAAACTGACCCAAGCTGCCGGAGGTAGAAAATCTGAAAGTCAAAAATCAAGGTGTCAGCAAGTCAGTTCCTTCTGCGCCCTCCAGGGGAGGACGGGTCCCACGTCTCTGCTGCTTCTGGTGGCCTCTGTCCTGGTCTGTGGCTATGCCACTGCAGCCTCTGCCTCTGTCCTCTCAATGGGTGTCCATATCTGCCTCTCTGGGTCCTTTTTTCCTCTTCTTACAAGGGCCCCAGTCGCTGAATAAGGCTCAGCATGGTAAAGAATGACCTCAGTCTTAGTTATGATATCTACTAAGTAAGGTCACTGTCCCAGGAACTGGGGATCAGGACTCAAACCTCCTTTTGAGGAACTCCGTTCTTCCCACTATGATATCGTCTGGAAGCAGTGAGAAGGTTGTGTGGAGGGGCAGTGTCTAAGGAGGGAGGTAGGGGGATAAGGCTGTGACGTCAGGGCTGATTCATGGCGGGTCTGCAGTGACCCTGCTGTCTGACCTTGTCCCGGCACTGGAGATGTGTCAGTATTTATTGTTGTGGAACAAGCCATGTCAGAGGCTCAGAGCTTGAAGCAGCAGGCATCTCTTGATTCAGTGGGTTAGCCAGGCCCTTCTTAGAGGGCCAGGCTATGTGTTGAAGTTGGACCGTGATATGTCTGGGCTTCTGTTGTCCACGGGGACTGTTCCACTGTCCAGTGAGCCCCATATATGGGCAAGCACAATGCTCTGCTTGCATTATATCTCTTCTATCCCATTGGTCAAAGCAAGTCACAAGCCCAGCTTTGAGGGAAGGGGAAGCTGACTCACTCTGCATGGGTGGGAGTAGGGAACAAAGTCACTTGCAAAGCGCTTCAGGGAGGGACAGGAGACCTCACTGCAGATTTTGCAACTTGTTGCAAATAATCTGCCATCAAAGTTGAGTGGCCTCATGTCATCTGTATGTAAGTGTAAAATATGGACACGTTACCACCTGATGGGTAGTGTTCCCTCCAGACAGCTGTGGAAAAATAGCACAGGCTTGGGAGCTGTATCC
>PVKS010023968.1:0-31683 GCA_004027875.1 Aplodontia rufa | reverse complement strand
GGGTACAGAATTACTCTACCAAACCTCCTCAGTTGAACTGATAAGCATTAATTATCTCAGAATTTTCTGAGGGGTGGGAATGTGGGAGTGGTGTACGTGGGTGGCTCTGGCTCATCATTTGTCATGATGTCCTAGTCAAGGTGTGGGCTGGGCCTGAGGTCATTTACAGTTTGCCTGGAGCCAGAACATATACTTCATAGCTTGGTCTAGTAACTATTGACACAGAAGACCTTGCATGTTGGTCAACTTTGTGTTACTGTAACAAGTACGTGAGAGGATTGACTGCTATACTTTTGGATCTGGAACATCTCCTGAGGC
This sequence comes from Aplodontia rufa, assembly GCA_004027875.1. NCBI lineage: Eukaryota > Metazoa > Chordata > Mammalia > Rodentia > Aplodontiidae > Aplodontia > Aplodontia rufa. Next base: position 31,365 of record PVKS010023968.1, on the reverse strand, counting down.
CCATGCATTAAAGACTCGGTCACTAGACTGACACTATCGGGAGATGGTGGAATCTTACTAGGTGGGGCATAGTCAGAGGAAGTTAGGTCATTGGGGGTGGGCCCTTGAAGGGGATATTGGGATCCCAGCCTCTTCCTGTCTCTCTCTCTGCTTTCCAGCTTCCATCTGGTCTTGCCTTGACACACTGTCCTTGCCACATGCCTAAAGGCAATGAGGTTGAGTAACCGTGCACTGAAACTTCTGAAACCTTGAAAATAAACCTTTCCTCTTTTTAAATTGATTATCTTGAGTGTTTTTTGTCACAGTGACAGAAAGCTAATTAACATCAACTTAAAAGAGGAAATGTTTCTTTTAGCTCACAGTTTTGGAGCTTTCAGTCCATGGTTAGTTGGGCCTGCTGTTTTCAGGCCTATGGCAAGGCAGAACATTATGATGGAACAAAGCCATTTACTCTGTGGCAGGAAAATGAAAAAAAGAGGGGAAGAGGAAGGAGCTGCTGCCCCAATATCCCCTTTAAGGACACATCTCCAGCGACCTCCCTCTAGGTCCCACATCTTAAAGTCCATCTTAGAGATGGAACCCTTAACTCAAGGGCCTTTCAGAGCTGTTATCCCAAATTTAGCACCTTTGCTCCGCACTGGCTGAGGGTTGAGGCCTTAGATCCTCATCACTTGGGCCTCTTCAGAGGCTGTTCATCAAGGCTGCTGGCTTCTCCAGTAACAGGTCACAAATGAGCCGGGCAGGCAGGAGAGAGGAACAGCTTCATTCCTCATATTCTATTTGTTAGAGAGTTTCTAAGTCCTGCCCATTCCAGAGAAGAGAGGAAGTAGGCTCTCCCTCCTGCAGGGAGGCATCTCAGAATTCTTGGACCTATTTTACAACCACCAAAGCTTCCCAAGCACAAGCGCTGGAGACGGAAGCAAGGGTCTCATTCCATCCTGGAACGCAACCCGCTGTGCAGCTGCCGCTTCCTCCTTCCCTGTGTCACCCAGGGCTGAGACACTACATCAACACAGCCATTCAAGTGCCATTAGCTGGCATGAAAGCTGACTGAAAATGACACTTTGTCTGCTAATTGCCTGCATTTTAACTTCTGCTTCTTTCGAGCAGGTGTACTTCCTTTGCCTTTTAAATGTTTTCTATCTGTCAGTACTAAAACCAATATCTCCTTCTTTTTTTCCCAGGCTGCAGGAAAAAAAGTAAGTTCTCAAATAAGAACAAACTTTTTTTTTCTGGATGAGTCAGAGTTTGCCAACACCCAGAGCAGATTCCCCAAGTGCACATACTTGTGCACACACACAAAAGAGCATGGCAACGGGGTTAACTCCTGCCTCACTCTCTGATTCTACGGTTCCTAAGCATGGCGTGGCAGGCACTGTGGCAGGCTCCTGGCCTCATGAGCCTTCTGGTCTGGTGGTGACACAGACAGGACATTGCACATGGAGATGAAGGGGCACTGAGTGTTAGAGGGTGGCATTCCAAGGCAGGCCAATCTAGCCTGCCGGGGAGGCAAGACTTTCTGGAATGAGGCAGGGTACTTTTTTTGAGCTGGAATTTCCCGAGCCTCTAGCATCTTTGTGAGTTAATGAATCTGAAGTTCCCAATGAGACCCTCCCATTGAAGTGGTTGTTAAAGGCACATCCTTTAAGGGAGGGGGAGAAACTGGGAGAAACCACCCAAGAGAGAAGCAAGGGTTTTGGGGAAAGAGGGAGCTGTGGATCCCTGGAGACAACTGGGGACCTGTGCTGCCATCTCTGGTCACAACCTTAGGAGGTGGGCAAAGTCCCAGAGGGTTTGCTGTATGGTACATCTGGAGTACAGGGCCCCACCCTTGTGGATGCCTAGCCTTCCTTTTTAGTCTATTTTCTGTTGTTATCACTAAATACCTAGACTGGGTAATTTATCAAGAATAGAGGTTTATTTAGCTCATGGTTCTGGAAAGTCCAGAAACACGGTGCTGGCATGCGGCTGCACGGGGCCTCCTGCAGTGCTAGCAGGGCAGAGCATCACTTGCTCACTCTGGCCTCTGCTCCTCCCTCATGACCTCATCTAGCCCTCTTTACCTTCCAAAGGCCTCACCTCCAAGTACCATTTACATATATATTTGGGGATTAAGTTTCCAACACATAAATTTTGAGGGGACACATTCAAACTATAGCACTTCCCAAGTGCCTGTGGTTCAGGCAGCTGAAGGAAGCAGTGGAGCCTGCAGATCTGAGGACCATGTAGACAGGACAGGCTGTCAACCACAGAAGCACATGATGAATACTGACTGAATTGTGGAGGCTCCTAACTACTCAAGACACTGGGATTCTGTGCGATTTGCAGGTTAGGGGAGTGTAAAAGTAAAGGAGGTATGGAGATCTGAAGATTCTTGCATTGCCTGGGTTTGTATTCTGAGCCATGGAGGTTAAAGGCTGAGAGCTAAAAGGTGGGCAGCAGGAGGAAGAGGACACAGGTGGAACTGCTCTCAGGGTTGAGGGAGGAGCAAGTGTGAGGACATGGAGACAGGGAGGGCGTGAAGCAGTGCCTTGACCCCTGGAGGCTGGAGGGGTGGAAAAGGTAACCAGGTCACACAAGGTAGACTGAAGAGGAAGGGCTTTGTCTCCATGGCACAGGGAAGGCATCGAGGGATGAAGCAGGGGTAGGAATGATGGTGTCACATTTGGCTTTCTATGAAGTCGTTCTGGATGATGATGAGAGAATGCGTTGGGAGGGACATGAGCCAAGGCGAGGGAGAACACTTTTCATGGCATGTATAAACCAGGGAAATCGTTCTTGGCAGAATTGTCCCAGTGGAAATATAGAAATAAGGATGGATTTTAGAGATATGCAGGGACAGTCTGTAGATGCTCAGGTGTCCTGACTCAACAACGGGGAGAACAGGGTGTCTAAAGACCGAGGCAATGCGGAGGCCCTCCCGAGGGGAGAGAGGCAGCAAAGCCACCCTCCGCTCCCAGTGGGAACCTCAGCCAGTCCCTGGCTTTAGGAACTGTCTTATGCAGGAGTAAAACCATTGCTATTTCTCTGAATGTGGTGAAAAGTGGGTGAGGATGGGCATGGAGACAGATATATTGATAGGGAGGAGCGGGGACAGTTGATTTTTCTGTAAATTAGGAAGCAAGTTACTGTGGGGCAAGTAGCCTAAGTATAAAGAAGTCTTAGGTTATTTGCCATGGGGAGTAGGAAAGGAAAGATGATGCTGTGAATTTACAGCAGCAGTAATATACCCATTCATGTCATTTATTTTTCCTAGTAGCTCTCAGCAGCTTGGGTGTATTAAAGCAAGCAGATGGGTGAGGTGTTTTATTTGTCTCCTTATATTTAATGTGGGTTTCTTGTAGGCAGCATATAGTTGGGTTTTGGTTTTTCCCCCTCTAATCTGACAATCTTTGACTTTTAATTGGGATGTTTAGGCCATTTACATCTTAGTGTGATTGTTGATATAGTTGAGTTTAAATCTGCCAGCTTGCTCTTTGTTTTCTATTGTCCCATCTGTTCTTTATTCCGTTTTCTTTTTTCTCCTTTTGGAAATGGAATCTCTTTTATGATTCCATTTTATCTCCTCTGATGGCTTAGTAACTATAATTCTTGGTTGTGTTATTTTAGTGATTGCTCTAGGGTTTATACTGTAATCTTTAAATTATCACTGTCACCTTTTAGTAATGTTTTTTTCAAAGAGAGAGAATTTTTTCATCGTTTTTTTGTTTTTCCTTTATCTATCTGGCTACGTAATGCTGAGGATGGAACCCAGGATTTTGTGCAAGCCAGGCAAGCACTCTACCACTGAGCCACCTCTCCAGCCACCTTCTAGAGATATTTTTCCCCTTCACACACAGTAGAAGAATCTTATGGCAAAATACTTCCATTTCTTCCCTGTTATCATCACACCTCTTTTCCTACATATACTATAAACCACAAACTATGTTACTAATTTTTTATTTAGATGTTGAATTATATAATAAAGGTATTTAAGAACAAAGTTCTTTATATGTATTTATGTAATAATTCTTTTCAATGTCATTTTGTGAAGATGTGGATTTCCATCTGAGATCATGTCCTCCTTCATTCTTTCAATTACTGTATGTTGGAAATTTTCTTCATTTTTTAGCATTGTGTTAGAATGTATTTTTGCTGGCTACAGAATTCTAGGTAGTCAGTTTTCATTTCATTCAGTACTTTATTGTTCTATCTTCTGAGTTACAATATGTTCCAAAAGAAGTGTGGTAATTCTGATTGTTTTTGCATATGATGGTGTCTTTTCTCTGGTGATTTATACAATTTTCTCTATTGGTTTTAAGTAATTTGATTATGATGTATCTTGGGGTTTTCATGTTTCTTGTGTTTTAGATTTATTGAGCTGCTTGGATCCTTGGGTTTACAATTTCCATCCAGTTTGGAAATTTTTAGCTATTGTTTCTTCAAGGACTTTTTCTGTCCTCCTTATTTTCCACTTTGGAGAAATTCCAATAGTTTGCTTATATGCTGCTCTTTTTCCCCCAACCCTTTCTGTCTTTCATTTTGAATAGTTTCTAGTGATATCTTCAAGTGCACGAATTCTTTCTTGTATTAATCTAATCTCATTTAACTCATGTAGATCATTTTGTTATCTCATGCTCTGCAGTTTTCGTCTCTTCAAGTTCTATTTGGGTCTTTTTCATATCTTCCATTCTAAATGTTTGCTCTAATTTCCCCCTCAGCCTTAATACAATTATTTAAAAAGCTGCTTTCATGTGCTTGTCTATTAATTCTATTATTTGTGTTATTTCTGGCTTGGTTTTAATTGATTTTTTTCTCCTCTTATATGTCTGCTTCTTTGTGTGCTTGGTAATTTTGGATTGGGTGCTAGATGTTATGAATTTTACTTTCTTGGGTACTGGATATTTTTGTAATTCTATAAATATTCTCAGGTTTCGTTCTGTGATGAAGTTACTTGGAAAGTTTGATCCCCAGTCATTGCTTTGCTTGCCTCGTCTAGAGATCATTTTGCCCCACGTACGGAGACAAAACCTTCCTGGATTTTCAAACTCCTCTGGTTTGTGTGCATTCTCACTACAGTTCTCTCTGATTTGTTGGGCTGGTTCTTTCTTTGGTCTAACGTCATCTTATATGCTAATCCTAATTAGTACACAGCTGAAGACTTGAGAGAGACCCCCTGAAGATCTTTGGAACAACTATCTCCTTGCAGCTTTCTCTTCTCTGATTCTCTGTCCTGCAAACATCAGCCAACTTGGGCTTTATGGATTTTAAGCCTCATCTCCTCAAATAAGAGAGACTTCTGAGTTTCGCCTCCATTCTTCCTCCCTGCATTCATGGCTGGGATGGTCCCTCCAAGCCTTCAGCTGAGCGCAATTTAAGGTACCACCTAATTTATTTCCCATTTTGTTGGAGATCAATGTCCTCTTTTGCTTGATGTCTAGTATTTCGAAAACTGTTTTTTAAAAATAGTTCCCTGCCCCCCAGTTTTTCAGTTGCTTCATTTAGGAAAAAAGATCTGTTTTTTGTTATCTTTGCTTATCTAGGATTGAAAGTTCAGATGAATTTCTCTAGAACTGACTTTGTGTGGTGGATATAATGGAACTATATAACATGACATGGGAACTGATGGTGTTGGAAAAACTGGTTGAAGTGATACATCATGGGGCTTGGGTTGTTCTGGGAGACAGCGGTCAGAGAATAGACTGGAAGTTTTCATATGTACAAAGAACAAGCATGCAGGAAGAAAGCAAGAGAAAGCTAGCAACTGAAGGAATTGGGTCAGAATTTGATGTGTTAAAGAACACAGAGCTGAAGTGTTCAAGATGACAAGCTATGGGTTATGGCCATCAATTAGCTTAAGTATAGTAAGGAGAGAGGTTGTTAAAACTGAAGAAGTTTCTGAGGCGTGGAAGAATGAATTATCCATGCTTAAGAGTTTTTGAGGAAGCTGTTTCTTTAAGGTTCATGGCCTTGTGTTAATTGAGGATTTGGGGTAGTTTAAAACCGGATGAAATCACCTTGGGGAATATTAAAAATGGGAGTATTGTCAGAAGTCAAAACTGGTAGAACAAAACTGGATGGAGAGGACACTAGAGGAAGGAGCCTTACAGGATGGGGTTTTCTCAGCCCCTCCTAACTGGTCTGCAGAAGTTGAGGTACCAGCTGATATGGGAGGTCTGAAGCTGGCCAGCGAGCGGTAGCCAATCTACCTGCCGGATGGTTCCACTCATTCTTCCATCTTGGCATTTATAGCCTTGCGTAGGACCTTCCCGCACTGAATAGGGCTGACTTTCACAGCCATTGAGATAATGTGACAGTAACAAAGTATAAATGTACAGCTAGGACATAAAAGAAATGGTGGCTTCTGGCTGGCTCTTCTGTGGATCGCTGGATGAGGACACATAGGCCCACATGGAGAGAAACTGGGACCTCCTGCCAATAGCAAGTGTCACCTTGCCAGACGTGTGAGTGAGCTACCTTAGAATGTCTCCCAGCCCTAGTCTCAGGTGAGTGCAGCCCCTCCTTCCATGTGATGCCTGCACCACGTCAGGATTCTCAGGGTTCCCACTAGCAAGAAAGCTCTCACCAGATGGGGCCTTGTGCTCTTGGACCTCCTACCTTTCAGAACCAGGAGATAAACAAACTTTGTTCAATCCTCTGGTTTACAATACGTCAAAAGAAGTCTGCTGTAATCCTGATCTTTCCTCACAAAGTCTGTCTTCTAGTTTATACAATTTTCTCTTCGTCATTGGTTTGAAGCAATTCAATTATGATGTACCTTGGTCTCTTTGTGTTCTCTTTTCTTAGTGGGGGCGGAGCGGAGCTGGGCACTGAACTCAGGGCCTCATGCTTGCTAGACAAGGGCTCTACTACTGAGCTATACCCCCAGTCCAACTCATAGTCTTTATAAATTCTCAATTTGTAGCATTTGGTTTAGCAACAGAAAATAGCCTAAGAAAGGAAATTGGATAGCCCTGACGTTTTGATGGCCCCCTGAGGAGTGACCTTTGAGCCAGAATCAAGCAGCTAAGATCGCTCATAAGTTTTGGACCTGTAGAAATTGCATGAGATAACGACACATTGTTTTAAGCACCTAAGTTTTGGGGTTATTTTTTGTTTAGCAGTGGATAGCTAATATACAATTTGATACCTAAAATGAGGATGTCTTAACAAAACGTGAAAATGCAGGCTCTGGAAGGCCTCTGAGGACAGTGCTGGTGGGACCTAAGGCACCTTGCTGACCTGCTGGTTCACCTTGGGGTGTGGGTCCATAGCTGCACCATCCCCTGGGTGTGAAAACAGTAAAGCTGCTGCTTCAGCCCTGTTCTACACAGCTTGCACCAAATGACTCCTGGGCTGAAACTACATGCACCATGGAATTCTGGAACTGCAGTTCAGCCTAGCCATGCTGCCATGCAAAGACACCGGGGAATAATGCTGCTATCAAGCGCCCCCTGAGGAGGACTACTTCAGGGAGTCGGGCAGGGTTACTTGGCTTCCATAGTAGCCGTAGGTAGGGAAGTGCTAGGAGGGTTAGGATGCTCCACAGATAGGAATCCAGAGGACTGAGAGATGCAGGACAAGCAGGTCACAGGTCGGCTTCCACTGTTTGCAAGGAGCAGAGAGCTTGTGCACAGAAGTAACAGAACTTGATCACGCAGGGAAGGCCTCATAGAAAATCAGCCAAAGTCACAAAATGGCCCTTCCATTCTACTACTTTTTGCTAAGACATGAAATAGTGAAAGGAGGATAAAAATCCAGAGCCTTCAGTGTAGAGGGAACTGCTGGCTTCAATTTGAGACTGGTGTTTGCTAATGCAGAGTTGTGACTTTGGACTCATGAATAGCAAAGCACTCTGCATTTGCTCATGGTGATACCTCTAATCTGTCTCAGCATTGGGGGTAGTGGCACTGCTGTCCTTCCACCTCCTTTGGGTTCTGGAGGCATTTGGTACCTACTAGTTAATGTGACTTTGGACAAATTACTTAATATTTTCTTTTCTTTCTTTCTTTTTAAATTATTTATTAGATGATATAGAGTTACAATTAAGGGGGAAACATTATCAAATATCCCAGAACAAAAGAATATATACTTAGTTATCTAGAGCTAATCCCATGTCATGGATGCCCAGCTTGGGTTCCCCATGTTGCTGTTTCCCCCAGAAGAACTGCTGAGTTAAATGGATATCTTGTGGAGGTCAGAGATCTCCTTCCAAGATGATTCCCCCATATTCGGTTCTTCCAGTCTCCTAGATGATTTTCCTAAGCCCTCCCACCACCCTGTCCCCCACCCTACGCCTCCAAGTATCCAAGGGAGTCGTTTCCCTGTTGCGAAAAGAATCATACAATTTGAAGTTATTATTAGCTTTGCCATCTAACATACTGCTTCCCAATGAAATTACTTAATATTTTCTGAGTTTCTCCATCTGTGGGATGATATTCACAATTATATCTGGATCATATTGTGGAGAATGTTAGCAGCATAGAACTGGTGTTCAATAAAGGTGGCTTGCCATCAGCTATGGGAAGTCCTGTAACATAGCCTGAGACTCAGTATAAATTTAAATCTTCCATACATAGCAGCCTGCCTTCTGCTTTAGGGGTCAAAGCCCTTGGGTAGCATTGGGTAGGCTCCCTGATCCTATCTCCCTTTAGAAATTGTTCTCAGCACATTTTTGCTTTGAATGATGTGTAAAAAGGATACATACCATCTTCCACTGAGTGAGATGAAACAAAAAGAAAGAGGTTTCCCCAGGCAGAAGTCTCTGCCCTGGCACTTTGTCCAGCCTGTCCCAGCTGGGTTAGAGTTCATGCCCCAGAGTGAACCCTACAGCATGGTTACTAAGCACTGGGAAGGCTACCATGATGGACCTAGCGCTCTTACTGACAAAACTTCCCTCTGAACCCCCAATTCTATCTGCCTTGGTCAAACAGGGCTGCTATGATCTACATGTTCCCTCAAAAATTCCTATTGACAGTTACAGACACCACTTTGATGGTATTGGGACGTAGGGCCTTTAAAAAATACCTTTACTGGAATAAAGCCCTTATTGAGGGAGTGGATGAGTTATTGTGGGAATGGCCTGGTAGAATGAAAGTGTCCTCGGCTCTGCCTTGCTCCTGTCCTGTCTCTTGTATGCTCACCTGCGCTTCTGCCTTATTATAATGCAGCACGAAGGCCCTCACCAGATGCTTTGCCACAGTCTTGACCTCCCAGACTCTAGCAATTTGAGAAATGTTTCTTTATAATCACCCAGTCTGTGGTACTCTGTTATAGAAGCACAGAATGGACTAAACAAAGTCCCAGGTGCAATTACTCCACCAGTGGTCCGGTGTGACGGATGTGACCTCCACTGCCTGTGCACTGGGACACCAGGAATACACCACGACTGGTCACGGGTCATCATTTATTGAATTGAGAAGTCATACAAGGTAACATCATACAGTAAGTCATTTCCAGGGTTTAATAAAAATGATTGTCACCCACTGTGCTTCACAAAAATTTCTTTTAATGAATAAATAATTTGATGAAATCAAAAATATTTACAATATAAACAAATGGAAAAGCTTTGGATCTGGGAATCTGACCACATTGCATTTTTGAACGGAGTCCTCCCAAGCTTTTCCCTTGGAAACAATACAAATCTGATAGAAACAACAACTCATAGAACATATCCTTTGTTCATTATACATTGATCTGTTAGTCCTGGAAAGCTACATAAGCTTGTATTATGTGACATGTTAAAATACAAATATTAACTAAAATAATATATTATCATAATGCCAGGGAGCATTCTCCACAGAACAAAAACATACACTCAGCTGTAACAATGACAGAGGATCACGGGCCACAAAAAATATACCCCAAAGATACAAATTCCTTCATAAGAATATAATTGTGCTCTTCAATTGACCGGATGTCTACGCCGCTCTAACAAGCCGGTGACGAGGTGTACAGTATCTGGCGACTGTATGCTGTGTGTTTCTGTCAGGCAGCAGCATTACTGAGAGTTGGGCAGTGCAAGCAGTTTTACAAACACTTTCTTGGGCTCTTACAAAGAGCCAATTATGCAAAGCAAAATAAGCATATTGAGAAATCTTCATCTCATCTACACAAATACCATGGAACATCTTGGCTTTGTGGTAGGAAAACGTTTGTCGGCAGAGCTGTTTTATACCATCAGCCAGAATTCAAGTATTCCAGGGCCACCTCGTAGCAGAACTTGTACTGATCCTGGAAAACAGAAGGGGAACAGTGTCAGCTCTGTAATGCCTAAGCACTGCTTCTGTTAAGGAAACTGGAAGAACTCAAACTGATAAGGATTTGAATTAGAATCAGAAAGTCCACAAAATAGCTGCTCCCATGATTAAAAATATTTGTATTTCCATCCCCATTAGAATTTCTGGAAAGTCCTGGACAACTGCAAGATGACAGTGGCTGTTCCTCTCTCCATGGGTTCTACATGCTTGGATTCAACCAACCTCTGATCAAAAGTATTTGAAAAAGAATTGTGTACAGAGCATATAAGCCTTTTTCTTGTGATTATTCACCAAATGATAAAGTAGGACAACTATTTATGTACTGCTTACCCTGCGTGGGGTAGTAAAAGGAATATGGAGATGATTTCAAGTACATGGGAGGGTGTGCACAGGTTCTCCACAGATGTTATGGGATTTTGTATGTGATTTGTGCATTCTGGTATCTGTGGGAGGTCTTGGAACCAATGTCCCTGGGATATAAAGGGATGATTTTGTTTGTCTTCACATGTATCTACCCTTGTATCAAAACAGTGAGCTTCATAAAGGAAAATAAAGAGGTAGAAAGACAGATCACAAGGGCTTGAAGCAGGGCCTTGTGACTGGCTCTTACAGGAAACAGATGAAGCTGATTTCACAGCCTAGTATAGCGATCGGGCAGCAGGATTTCCTCAATTTCATGAGAATTTAGTGACTACCTCTTCAATACCACGCTCCTTGGCTAGCCCCTGATTATGAGAATGCTGTAGGATGAGAGGCTGGAAGCCCAGTGACCACATGAGTTGCTGAGGGCACAGCAGAGGCAAGTGCAGGCCTTCTAGGGGAACACAGGGGGAGGAGGTGTGGGCAGCACCTTCCCTGGAGAAGAGAGTGCAAGTGTGAAGGTGGGCTAGGAGAGTCTATGCCTGGGTTTTCTCCACCCAGTCCTGTCATCTCCCTGTTGTCCCGATGTTATTATTACTCGCCTTTTCTTTCAGTCTCAAGTGTCCCTGCTTGAATGACAAATAACTGGCCATTCTAAATGGGTAAAAGCAGGCAATCCACATGTAGGAAAAAGGAGGAATTCATACAGACAAGGGGAATGTGTGAGATTCTCTGGGTCGCACAGACCAGTTCTTAATCAGTGAGATCATTTTTTGTTTCAAAAATTAACACACATTGTACATATTTATAGGGTTCACTGTGATATTTCCATCACCAGGCAGGTAGTGTGCAGTATACAAATCTGATCTATTTCTACCCTCTTCTCACCCTGCCTAATCTCTAGTAATCACCAGTCTACTGTGTGTGTGTTTTTTTTTTAGAGAATTTTTATATTTATTTTTTCATCTGTTTTTTGTTTTTCAGACACTTTTATGTGTGGTGTTAGGGTTTGAACCTGGGTCCTTGTGCATGCCAGGCAAGTGCTCTACCTCCGAGCCCCCTCTCCAGTCCACCAGATTACTTTCATGTTGACATTCAGCTTCCATATATGAGAACAGTGTCTGGTTTAGTGCCCTTGCATATTGTCCTACAGTTCCACGCATTTTGCTGTTTGGGTTTATTGTTTTGTGTAATGACAGAACTTCATTCTTTATGAGGAAAAGTATGCTACTGTGTATATATACCACATTTTCTTTATTTATTCATCTGTTGGTGAGGACCTAAGCTGAATCCTTATCTTGGCTACTGTGGATAATACCATAATAGGTGTGCAGGTTTATCTTTGGTATACTGACTTAATTTTCTTTGGATATGTACTTAGAAGTGGGCTAGCTGGGTCATATGGCAGATTGACTTTTAGTTTTTGGAGGAACCACCCATACTATTCACCATAATGACTATACTAATCTATATTCCCATCCAGAGTACCAGAGTTCTTTTTCTACACATTCTTGCCAGCATGTATTTTATTTTATTATTTTTCATAATGGGTGAGATGGTCTCTCATTACAGTTTTGATCTGCATTTCCCTGATGGCTAATGATACTGAGCATTTTTTTTCATATATTTACTGACTATTTGTGTTTCTTCTTTAGAGAAGTATCTATTCAGAACATCTGCCCATTTTAATTGGGTAACTTTTTCTTTGGTTAAATTTTTAAAGTTTCCTCAATATTCTAGATATTAACCCTATTTTAGTCAACTTTTTCATTGCTGTGACCAAAAGACCTGACAAGAATAATTAGAGGAGGAAAATTATTTGGGGTTCATGATTTCAGAGGTCTCAATCTATAGACATTGCTCTGGGCCTGAGTGAGGCAGAACCTCATGGTGGAAGTGTGGTGAAGGAAAGTGGCTTAGGACACAGCCATCAGGAAGCATAGAAAGAGAACTCTGCTCAACAGTGACAAAATACATATCCCAAAGGCACACCTCCAGGTACCCCACTCTTCCAGCCACTCACTACCACCAGTTAATCCGTAAACACACTGGTTAGGTTAAGGCTCTTGTAACCCAATCACTTCATCTCTAAGCCCTCTTGCATTGTCTTACATAAGCTTTTGGGGGGCACCACACATCTAAACCATAACAAGCCCTCAGATCAATAGTCAGCAAACATTATTTCCCATTCTGTAAGTTGTTTCCTTTTGTTGTGCCTTTTAGTTTGATGTGATCACATTTGTCAACTTTTGTTTTTGTTTCTTGTACTTTTGGGTTCCCATCCAGAAAATCACTGCTAGAAACAATGTTTTGAAGGTTTCTCCTATTTTCTTCTAGTGGTTGCAGAGTTTCAGGTCTTTCATTTAGGTTTTTGATCCATCCTAAGTTGATTCTGTATAGGGTGAGAGATGGGGGTTAAGTTTGTCTTCTGCGTGTTCGTGTAGTTTCCCTAGCATCTGTTACTGAAGAGGCTGTCCTTTCTCCAATGGAGTCTTTGTTGGCTTTAGATGAATGGTGGGTTTATTTCCGGCATGTCTATTCTGTTCCACTTGTCTCTATGTCCTGCTTTTATGCCAATATCATGCTATCTGTTTATTTATTTATTATTTTTTTTCAGGGCTGAGGACCAAACTCAGGACCTTGCACATGCTAGGCAAGCACTCTGCCACTGAGCTAAATCCCCAACCCCGTTATTTGTTTATTTACTGTGGCTTTGTACTATGTCTTGAAAGCAGGTATTTTGATGTTATTCTTTTTGCACAAAATTGCTGTGGAAGTCAGGATCTTTTGTACTTCCAAATAAATTTTACGATTGCTTTGTCTAGTTCTATGAAAAATGTAATTGCTATTTTGATGGGGATTGCACTGAATCTGTAGATTGCTTTGGATAGCATGGTCATTTTAACAATACTAATTCTTCCTATTCATGAACATGGGAGATCCTTCCATCTTTCTTAAGTCTTCAATTTTTTTCACCAGTGTTTTGTGACTTCATTGGAGAAGTCTTTCACTTCCTTGGTTAAGCTTATTCCTAGGCATTATATTTTGTTTTGTTTTTTGTACTGTGGAAGGGATTATGTTCACAATTTCTTTTTTAGCAAATTGGGTACTGATGAGTAGAAAAAGTACTAATTTTTGTATGTTGATTTTTATCCTGCTACTTCATTGACTTTATAAAATCATTTCTAAATTTTTTTTTGGTAGAGTTTTCAGTCTTTCTGCATAGAGAATCTTACCATCTATAACAGGTATAGTTTGACTTCTTCCCATTCCATTTGTATGTCTTTTATTTATCCCTCTTACCTATTGCTCTGGATAAAATTTCTAGTACTATATTGAATAAGAGCTATGAGAGTTAACAGCCTTGTTTTACTCTTGATCTTATAGGAAATGTTGTCAGCCTTTCCTCTTTCAATACGATGTTGGGTATGGGTTTGCAATATACAGTCTTTATTGTGTTGAGGTACATTCCTTCTATACCTAATTTGTTGATGTTCTTTTTATCATGAAGGGATGTTGAATTTTATCAAATGTTTTTTCTGCATCTTTTGAGATAATTATATATTTTTAATCCATCATTCTGCAGATGGGATGTATTATGTGTATGGATTTGCATGTGTTGAATCATTCTTATGTTTCTGGGATGAAACTGAATGATCTTTTTATGTGCTATTGAATTTGATTTGCTAGTATTTTGTTGAGAATATTTACATCTGTGTTCATCTGGGATACTGGTCTATAGTTTTCTTGTTGTGTCTTTGTCTTCTCTTGGCAACAGAGCAATGCTGGCCTCAAATGATGAGTTTGGAAGTGTTCCTTCCCCTTTCAATAATTTGGAATAGTTTGAGATGAATTGGCAGTAGTTCTTCAAAAGTGATAAAATTCAGAGAGAGAGAGAAAGAGAGAATCAATTCTATTTAGTTTTTCACATGACTTTCATTTTTCCGAGACTTTGCTGTGTATGTGGTGCTGGGGTTTGAATTCGCATACTTGCGCATGCTGGGCAAGTGCTGAGCCACCGCTCCAGCCCTCTTTTTAATTTTTTAAATATTCTCATGGTTCGGTTTTTAAAAATCATCTGTGTCCAGAAATTTGTCCATTTTCATCATAATTCCTAATGATCCTTTTTATTTTTGCGGTTTTAGTTGTAGTGTCTCCTTTCTCATTTGTCATTTTATTTGGGTCTGTTTGCTTTTCTCAGTAAGTCTAGCTAAAGGTCTGTCAATTTTATCTTGTCAAAGAAACAACTCTTTGTTTCACTCATCTTTTGTATTATTTCTTCAGTCTTCCTTTTGTTTATTTTTGCTCTTATCTTTGTTATTTATTTCCTTGTACTAATTTTGGATTTGTCTGATTCTTATCTAAATCCTTGAAATTTATCATTAGTTTGTGTATTTGAAACTTTTTGTTTTGAGTAGGCACTTGTTGTTATACATTTCCCTTTTAGTGTTGCTTTTGCTATAGCCCATAACTTGTGTTTCCATTTTCATTTGTTTGAGACATTTTTAAATTTCCCTTTGAATTTCTTCAGTGACCCATTCAAAAGTATGTTGTCAGTATCCATTCATTTGAATAATTTCTAAAATTTCTTATGTTGTTAACTTTTGGTTTTATTCCATTGTGATCAGAAAATATACATTTTTTAATTTGTTAAGACTTGTTTTGTGGACTAATATATAATCTATTCTTGAGAAAGTTCCATGCACTGGTGATAAGAATGCATATTTTGGCTGGGTATGGTGGTTATTGCCTGTAATTCCAGCAGCTTGGGAGGCTGAGACAGTAGGATCTCAAGTTGAAGGCTAGCCCAAGCAACTTTGTGGAGGCCCTAAGTGACTCAGTGAGACTATGTCTCAATAACAAATAAAGGCTGAAGATGTAGCATCCCTCCCCACACATACACACAAAAAAAGAATTTATATTTTGTAACTGTTGGATGGCATGTCCTGTAAACATCTGTGAAGTCCATTTGATTCATAATTATAGTTTAACTCTGATAATCCTGTGGTTTTTTTTTTCCTGAATGATGTGACCATTGTTAAAAGCAGAGTCTCCTATTTTTTAAAGTACAGCCTATCTCTTCCTTTAGGTATAACAGAGTTTGTTTTATAAAATGGTTGCTCTGCTATTAGGTTTATGTAAATTTACAAAAAATTCTTTTCTAATTGATCCCTTGATCATTTATATAGAGATCTTTGTCTCTTCTTACCATTAAGGTTTATTTTGTGAGATATAAGTACGGGCACTCCTGTTTGCTTTAGGTTTCCATTTGCTTGAAATATAATCCTCCTTTTATTCTCCATCTATGTGTGTCTTTACTGGAGAATTTCTAGAAGGAAGCTTATTTTTTAATCTCTTCAGCCAGTCTGTCTTTTAATTGGAGAGTTTATTCTGATTGCATTCAAGGTTATAATTGACAAGTGAGAATTTATTTCTGTCATTTTTATTTTATTATTGGTTGTTTTTAAATTTTTTTCTTCTTGTTCATCTTTATTGTTTGTTGGTTTACTGTATCAATAATTTTTTTCTAGTTTTGTGTATCTACTCTTGTAATGGATATATGCTCACACATGCTTCATGATGACAGATACCTATCTTTAACTTTGGGGTTGTAGGATTCCTGTAAGTGTGTTTTGTAAGGCTGTTCTGATGGTTATGAATTTCTCAGTTTTGCTTCTCGTGGAAGGCCTTCTTGCTCTTCATTTCTGAATGAATGACAGCCTTGCTGGGGATGGTATTCTTGATTGGCAGTGCTTGCTTCAGGATTTAGAATACATCATTTCATTTCCTACTAGCCTGTAAGGTTCCTGCTGAGAAATCTGTTAGTCTAATGGGGATACCCTTAAATGTGACTTGGAAACTTTCTCTTGTAGATTTCGGATTTTTTTATTTCTTGTACTTTTGAGTTTGACTAAACTATTCAATGGTGAAGATCTTTTCTGGTCATGTGTCTTTTGGGGTTTTATAGGGTTGCTGTACATGGATGTCTGGATTTTTGCCATGATTAAGGAAGTTTTCTTCTATTATTTCACTGAATAGGTTTTCTGTGCCATTAGTTTTATTCTGCTTATCTTCAAGTAATCTGAAACTGTGGTTGCTTGTTTAATGGTGACCTACTGGTCTTGAATGCTCTGTTCATTCTTCCACTTGGTCTAGTCCATTGCTGAGACTTTCAACTGCTTTTTGAGTTACTGAGCTTTTCAGTTGCAAGATTTCTTTATTTTTGAAAATGTCTATGAATTTTTCATTGATGTCCTCCATTGTCTTTCTAATTTCATTTGACTATCTGTATTCTCTTGGATCTTACTGAGCTTTTTGTTACCATTCTTTTAAATTATTAACATTTCCTCTGCTTTGATTTCTCTGGGATATGTTTTTAGAAAGTTATTATGTTCTTTTGGATATACCATATTGCCCCTTTTCCCCCACATTTTTAACGTTGGTACATTGAGATTTACCAATGGACCAGGGATCTATGCCGTTTTTATGAGGCACCCTTCTTAGTAAGTGCTTTTCTCCTGAAAAGGGATTTTGGTTTTAAGGTTATACAACACTGACCTTATTTCCAGTTGACTACCATGATATAGTTTCTCTACAGTTCCTTTGGCTATGATAAATGACTTTGGGCATGGTGCATACAGTAGTAGAGTCAGAATACTGTCTCTTTGGGCCACATAGGAGTAGGGACACTCTAGTAGTTCAGGCAGGTGTCCTGCAGTTAGCAATGGATGTGGGGTGCTCACTGTGTGGGTATTCCTATAATGGGAGTGGTGGTACTGAACAGGCCATGGGGATTGTCTCAGGCACTGGGAGTGTCACTTCTCCTATTAGCAAGGGCAAGGGTCTCTGGCACTAGTAGCACCCATAATGGTGAGGGAACTGAAGTACTTGTCCTCCAACCAGTTGGTAGTGGGGTCCAGAGGCTGCACAGGGAGAGGCAACAGTGGGTACTGTAGTACCCCTCTGGTGCTCACACCCAGTCCTCACAGTGTGTGTGATGTGTAGGTTGGCAGGAACAGAACAGGTATGGTGGCAGCAGGAACCATGGTGTTCCTCATTGACACTAGCAAAGCATGCCTGGGATCAAGAGTGTGGCTAGCACCAAGCAAAGTTCTTCTTAGTCCTCTTTGGTCTCGCACATGCAGACTGTAGAGATGGCTGGAGCCAGGGCTTTTCTTCCTCTAACTGCTTCAGCTGTAGTGAATGCTCTAGAGTGGAGCAACAACTAGAGTCAAAGAGCTCAGCATGCCTCTGAGAGCTGAGCAGCAGCAGCATCACCTCAGTGTTCCCTCCACCTTGTTAGTAATCCGGGTTTGAGTGCAGCACAGGGCAGTGGGGTGGTGGGAAGCACATGGGCACCTGCTTTCAGGGTGGGCACTGGTAGGAGTCTACATGAGGCTGGCCAATGAATGACCTTGGTCTCAGAGAGCAAGAACCCCAATCTCCTGGTTCTTGAGGGCTTTGCCCTCCTTTTTTCTCTGTGTTGTAATACCTGTCCCTTAAAGTGCAGGACAATAAGCAGGCTTAGGTCATAGGCACTCTGCTGGGCCATGCTGGATTTGCTAGGCAATTCCCCTCTCAGCCAGTGCATCATAACATCTGTGGAGTCCTAGAGGCAGAAATATGCAGGGGTTTCTCACCCATAGAGGGGTCCAGACTCAGATAATATCTCAGTTCCTACAGAAAGAGCACCATGGATGTGTACTAGGAGATGAGACCCCTTGCCAGAGCAGGTTCCGGGTTACTTCTGGGCTTCTAGCCAGTGAGAACTGTAGAACTTTCCAGTAGTTAGGATTGCCAGTATCCACGTTAATAGTTTGCAAAGATTCTCCCGTTCACCCTCACCGCTACAAAGAGGTAGCCGCCACACAAGGTGTGGAGATGGGGTGGTAGATGCTGGGGTATTTTCTCTCTTTCTGTGTCATTGTCCTAGGTCCCTGAATGGTTACACTCTCTTCCTTGCCCTTTTCTGGCCTTCTGTCTGCCAGATGCCTCTATCTGCCACCTTTAGGAACCAAGTCCTGGGACAAATGCTTAGCACCTGCAAGGATCATTGCCTGCTTTTGTAAGAGATAAGTTTTACGACCTGTGAGATTCACCACTACTGTCTCTTATCCATCATAATGTGAACAGCCAAGGAAATAGACCTTCTGGTTTTTAGTTCTGTCTAATGAACTAAAAATTTCACAATTTATGTGCCTCTTAATCTGTTGTTGAAATTTCTTTTTTCTTCACCTACATTTTGTTCTCTAAATACTCAAGTGGTGCAACCCATGTCTTATAAGACAAGGGCCACAGTTTATCCCTCTTTATATAATACACCAGTCTCTGGGATAGAATTTGACATATAATTGAGATGGAAATGTTGGCTATAAATGATAGAAAATCATGGATGTAGCAACAATGGGTTCAACTCAAACATTTAAGGGTTGACAGTAGGGATTCTAAGATATCATCTCAGTTTTGTGGAGCTAATAATCTAGAGGTGGAGACAAAACAGATCATTTCAAAATACCTAAGTTACAATGACAAGATTAAAAGTCATTAACAGTAATGTTCACAAGGAAGGCTAAAATTAAACAATAGTGACAAGTGTTAGCAAGGATGTGCAGAAATTAGAACCCACCTATGTTGCTGCTGGGATTGTGAAATAATGCAGTTACTTCAGAAAAATAGTCTAGAAGTTCCCGGAAGGTTAAACAGAAGACATTGGCCCAGCAATTCTAATACAAAGTATATACCCAAGAGAACGGAAGGCATACGTGTTCACAAAAACTTGAAAACAAATAATAGTGCATTATTCATAATAACCCAAAAGGGTAATAGCACAAGTGCCCATCAACTGGCAATAGATAAAAGGTAGTTTTACCACACAATGGGGGATACTAATACATGCTACAATGTGGATGAATTTGAAATCATGGTAGTAAAAAAAATCAGGTATCAAAGATGATGCATTGTATGATTCTGTTTATATGAAATGTCTAGAATAGGAACATTTACAAGGACCAAAAGTAGATTGATGGTTTCCAGGGACTGGAAGTGGGGGTGATGGGGAGAGACTACTAACATGTATGGGGCTTCTTTCAGTGGTAATGGAAATATTATAAATTTAGATTGTGGTGATAGGAGCACAGTTCTGTGAACATCCTGAAAATCACTGAACTGTATGCTTTAAAAGAGCAAATTTTATGATATGTGAGTTCTATCCCAATAAAGCTGGTATAAAAAAATCCACTAGCAGAACAATACTGTTCGTTCCATGCTGCAAATCCTACCTGTTCTGTCAATGAAGAGTCCAGGTGAGACAAACTGCACAAACTTTGTATAATACAGATCCAATGGTTCTTGATTGCTTTTGCTTTTTGAGCAGTCAGGGGTGAGTGCTTCACACTCATCGGGTTCCTAGTGCCCTGAAACAGTGCCCAAATAATTCCCTTCTGGTTTAAAAATGGTGGCCATCTAAGGTCACCTTTTAGCTTTGTCAGTTTAGAATTCTATGACTTCTATGATTTTAGAACTTGGTTTGCCTTTATAGCAAGTCTGATGACATGAGATAAAGTACTTTCTCTTACCTTGTAAATAACAAATATCTAACAACCATCCTTATCATCTCTTTTAATCAGCCTTCTCTCTCCATATACAAGGGCATATCCACAGATACAGAAGTTTTCTTTTGTTTTTTTTTTTTTAAGCGAGAGAAACAGTGAGAGAGAGAGAGAGAGAGAGATGGAAAGAGAGAATCATTTTTAAAACAAATTTCATATGGTCTTCCTTGCTCTGACACTTCATTGTGTATGTGGTGCTGAGGTTTAAAACCACACCCTTGGGTATGCCAGGCAGGCACCATAACTGCTGAGCTACCGCTCCAGCCCCTAGAAGTTTTCTTTAAAAAAAAAAAAAAACTCTTGAAGAGGAAAAACTATTACTTGTCCTAAGCCAAATGATATTTCCAATTCACATTCTAGTATGTGTATTTCAGGATTGGATACTTTTATTTTCAGAATATTTAAAAGAAATAATTTGAATTTCAAAACTCTAAAAGGCCATGTTGTCAGATAGCCAGGCTAAAAATGTAGCCACAAACCGCTTCAATCATTTCTCCTGTTTTTGTGACTCACAGGGACAATTTTTTTTTTCATGGAAATCTTCCTGCACAAAAGTGATTTTGTTCACACCTAACTGCAATTAATTTCAGTGACTAGTATGAACCATATTTTCAGCATATTCAAATGCAGTTAGTGGGGACACTGGATGCTGGCCTCAGGCAGCACAGGGTAGAAGCTCAGAAGGGATATTAGGCTTTACTGCGGCCTGGAAGTCTCAGAAGTTGACCTGTCTCACTCATGACTATAATTTTCAGAATGAATTCCTGCTCTCCCATTTTATCCCTCCTAAGCAAGCTGCCCATCCCCACATATTTTGTGATGACTGGTTTCTGAATCAGAAAACTAAGGGGAAGTAGAAGAAAGACCATAGATTGCCATGTCCCCTCCTCCAAGCACCTGGGTAAATGCCTGAAATCTTCCTGCATTGGAAACTGATTACACTTGATCACCAGGTACAGGCCTGTCTTCTGCAGTTTTCTTCGTCAGCTTACTTGCTTTTGAATGGTATAATTAAGCCACACGAGCTATCCATGTATTTCAGGGAAAAAAGAACATTTATGCCTTGTTCCTGAGTTCTCCCAATTTGGGTGACATTAGTTGGCTATAGGCATAGAGAAATGCCAGGGGCGAGCCCAGGGCTCCTTGCTATTCCTCTCCAAGACCCCGTACACTGAGCTCACTCTGGACCCTGCTTTTGGGCCCTGTGAAGAGGGAGAATGTGAAATGGAGCCAGAAACTGAGGTTATTCTTTAGAAGTCCCTGTGGGCTAGTGGGGGAGTCCTGAGGCCAGAGCCCTTGCAGGCAGCTCTGGGGCCTCCCACCAAGGGCAGGAGCTCTGCTCACGCTGTATCTGGGGAGCTGAGGAGCCACAGTCAGGCTGGGCACTCCAAACACCCCATATCTGCGTAAAAAGACTCAAAGAGAACAGCCTAGCGGCTGGAGCGGTGGCTCAGTGGTTACGGTGGCACTTGCCTAGCATGCATGAGGACCCAAGTTCGAACCCCAGCACCACGTACACAACTGAGTGTTGTAGCAACAAAGGCCACATGAAAAACTAAATAAAGTTGTTTCTCTCTCTCCCTCTCTCTCACTGTCCATCTTTCTTAAAAAAAGAGAGAGAGAGAGAGAAAGAGAACAGCCTATGCAGCTCACTTGTGGCAAAGCTTTCCTTCCCATTATACATACTTTTTGAAACAAAGTCAAGTTTCATAATGTCTGCAGGATTCTGTACTGACAGATCCTTCAGGATGGAAAATTCTTTCTGACTGATGACCTGTCAGAAAGGTGAAGTGGTCCCAATGTGCTAATAATGGTGAGTAGGTTGGGTTCAATGTTCCCAGTAGTTCATGCAGGTGACCAACCACTCTGTGCCAGGGAAGCCAATAAATTCTCATTGCCACTCAACACATGGCTGCACAACTGTGACAATGATGATGGAACAGGTCATGACTTTCATCTACATCTCTGAAAAAAATTCTTTGCCAAAGCCTCCTGAGAAATCCATACCCAGTTCTCTGTTCAGCTCAATTACAACCATAGCCTTCTCCAGGCTGGGGAGAGCAGTGAGGGCAGCTCCGGCCAGACTGGGGTCTGACCCAGAGAACAATGCCCAGGCATTCAGTAAATACTTACTGGACATCTCCTGGGAGCCAGGTGCTCTGTTGGTGCAGATGCAGGCTAAGTCCCTTGGCCCTGCCTTATAGGCTTCTGGCTGGACTGGTCTACTGCCTGAGCAGTGGAATTTTTTTCCAACATTTATTTTTATTACTGCACTGTAGTTTTTTTTTTTTTTTTTTAAAGAGAAGGACAGTGAGAGAGAGACAGAGAGAATCAATTTTCATTGAGTTTTTCACATGGCTTTCGTTGCTCCAACACTTAGTTGTGTATGTGGGTTTCTGGGCTTTGAACCTGTGTACTTGTGCATGCCGGGCAAGTGCCATAACCACTGAGCCACTGCTCCAGCCCCTCCTGCACTGTAGTTGTAACGATGGGATTTCTTGTTACATATTCACACAAGCACACAGTAAAATAATATAATTTGGAATATCCCTCCCCAGCACTTCCTCTCTCTCTCTCTCTCTCACCTCCTCCTTCCCCCTTGTTCCTTTCTTCTACTGATGTCCCTTTTATTTATTTTTTTACTTTTCAATTAAAAAGAGAGAGAGAGGGATAGTGAGAGAGAGAGAGAAAGAGAGAATCAATTTTATTTTTTCATGTGGTTTTGTTGCTCCAACACATCGTTGTGTACGTGGTGCTGGAGTTCGAACCTGCGTCCTTGCACATGTAAGGCAAGCACTGTATCTGCTGAGCCACAGCTCCAGCCACACACTTTTCCAGTTTTTATTGATTGTGTCAGAATTATTTAGCCACTTAGAAGTGCAAAATATGCTTTTTAAAAATCCCCCCTTTTCCCTCTTGTTCTTTCTCCCTGTCCCCTTCTCTTTCCTCTATTCTGCTAGATTTCATTTAGCTCTTCTGTTAATTTGTATTTGAATGGATCTTTATGTAATTGTATCCTTCTCTTCCCTTTTCCTTTATTTTACTCTGGCTTGCACATATAAGACAAAACAAAACATTCAACATTTGAGTTTCCGAGTTTGGCTAATTTCACTTGGCATGATATTCTCCATTTCCATCCATTTACGGCAAACGCCATAATTTCATTATATTTAACAGCTGAGTAAAACTCCATTATATATACACACACATATATATCTATGTTGATACATATTTTGTCACAATTTCTTAATCCATTCATCTAATGATGGGCATCTGGGTTGATTCTATAATTTAGCTATTGTGAATTGTAAGTTTGGTTGCACATGAGAATCTAATTACCCTGATCATTCCACAATGTACACATGTATTAAAATGTCACTGTTTATCCCATCCATGAATTAACTGTCAATTAAAAATAAAGTTACAAAACCAAAATGAGGGGCTGGAGCAGTGGCTCAGCGGTTACAGTGCTCACTTGGCATGTGCAAGGATGTGGGTTCAAACCCCAGTACCAAGTACACAAAGAAGTGCTGAAGCAACTAAAGCCACATGAAAAATTAAAAATAAAATTGATTCTCTCTCTTTCACTTTCCCTCTCTCTTTAAAAACAAAACAAAAAGCAAACAAACAAACAAAAAAAAAGGAAACAAAATGCTCTGCTGCTGAAGCCAGGCCCCAGATTGTTAAAAGTTCTCAGGTCACACCTACATATAACCAGGTAGGAGACAGACACACTGTTCTCATCTTGCAAGACACATGGTGGTGGGACAGGGCTGTTCTCAGTAAGCCTTATCTGAGATTAGGTTTACGCACTTCTGGACTGGGTTTTGCTCTGTCTCCCAAA
This sequence comes from Aplodontia rufa, assembly GCA_004027875.1. NCBI lineage: Eukaryota > Metazoa > Chordata > Mammalia > Rodentia > Aplodontiidae > Aplodontia > Aplodontia rufa. The sequence continues at coordinate 7,315 of PVKS010023968.1, read as the reverse complement.
TCTCCTACTTTAATCTGTTCCCTCTTCCTTCTGGCATGAGAGGACGTGTTTTACTGATTTCTCAGGGCCCTTGCCAGACAATCAGCAACAAATCCACCCACTCAGGATTTATGACCATCACTTTCATGTGGTCCCTTTCCTTTCAGACCCCCAAACATTTTGTGATGTATCTGGCTAGTCTATGTGGGATTTTTATCTAATGGTTTTATGTAAGTTACTGTGTTTTTTCCTCTTTCCTTTTCCACACAGGATGAACACTGAGCTGTGTCCAAGTCTACTCTCTAAGCAGATAAGACAGTTATGCTGAGGTAAACCTTGTGGAATAGTCAAAATCTGTGGGCCTTAAGCTGGGAACCGGGGCTCAGATCTGCATTTGACTTGCTCTAGTTGTAAAATTCTACACCATTTTCCTTATGGGCGGAGGGTTGGGGTTCAATAGCAAGTACTTCCTGATGCTCTGTGTGAAGATGACTGAGGAAAAAAGGGACTATATTTTGTAAACAGAAAAGCCTTGAAAATATCTAGGATCCTTATCTTTTTTTTTTAATGTTACTTAAAAAAAACCTATAAACCCAGTTTGGGCTGGAGCGGTGGCTGGTATGTGCAAGTACCTGGGTTCAAACCCCAGCACCACATATACAGCTAAGTTTTGGAGTGACAAAAACCAGATGAATAAATAAAATTAATTCTCTCTTTCTCTCTTTAAAAAAATTTTATTGAGATGCAATTCACATACATAAGATGAACCTTCAAAAGGGAGGTCATTGTTTTGAACTATCCTCCTGCACTAGATCCAGAAGACCGGACCAAACCAGTATGGAGTCACTCATGCTAAGAACCATGTGATCAAACTATCAAACTGAACTTTGAAAAGGGCTAGTTTAAAAAATCAGAAATAAAACAAAAAGTCTAGGAGATTGAGAGCAACCATCCTGATAGGACCTGATTTACTAGTGCAGACATGATAAGGAATTCCCCTCTACTTTAACTGTATACAGTTAACTGTATACAGTTTCCTTATAAGGAAAGTAACTTTGAACTGACCAATGACTTTTTGTTTCATTTCTGCATCTCCAGCCCTTTTCTGTCTACAAAGCCAACCTCTTCTGCTGAGCTCACTGGAACACCCATTTTGTTTCACAGAATGAGATATTTTTCAGATTCCAGGATCACTATAAAAGTGAATTAGATCTCTAAGTTAAATTTATTGTAGTTTCTTTTTTTTATTAGTTGAATATGGACTTACAATTGAGGGTGAATCATTATCAAACAATCAAGAACCAATGTATATTTACATAGTTAGCCAAGGCTGATGCCATGTCATGGTTTCCCCCTTGGGTTCCCCATGGTTGTTTCCCCCAAAAGAACCCCTGTGTTAAATGGACTTCTCATGAAGGTCAGAGATCTCCTTCTGAGTTGATTCCCCCAATTTATTGTAGCTTCCTATCTTGACACATTTCAGTGGTTTTCAGTATGTTTATGGAGATGTATGCAACTTAACTTTACAGCATTTTCAGCACCTCATGTCTGTCAGCAGTCACTGCATTCCTTTCTCCTCCAGGCCCTGGCCAGCACTACTCTACTTGGTCTGTATGGGTTTACCTGTGCTGAACGCTTAGTATCCATGGATTCACACAATGTTCTTATCCCTACTTTGCAAATGAGAAAAACTGAGGTTCAAGAAGGATTTGTGCTTTGCATCCCCATTGAGTCAGGAGCTCCAAGAAGGACAGAGCATGTCTTCTCCTTCCTCTGCATCCACTGCCACACTCAGCAAAACATTGAGCACAGAACAGAAGCTGAGAAACACATGTGGAATGGAATGAAGCTGAGATAAGACACTGGCTGATCATGCCCGTGACAGCAGGTCCACTGTTGCTATCTTAGCAGAGACTAGAGTTTTTCTTTGATGGGAAATGGTCTTTGCTTGAGGAAATACCATAGTAACTGGGCTTTGAGAGAAGCAAAGATGCCCAAGGGCATATGTGCTCAGCAGAAATATGTGTTGCTCTGGAGAAGGAAGATCCATGAACACAAGGAATAGGGTATAGTAATGGGGAATGTTGAGATAAGAAATGGTGGAGGACAGGGGAGCCAGCTACATGGAAAAGACAATGACAGGTGGAAGGCCTGAGAATCACCCTGCAGGAGGGCAGTAGACATTAGGGATGATGGTGATGATGACCTATTCTGTGCCCTAGTTTGTAGAATGAGCCCTATATTAGTGAGTGTTCTGAGCGGGCGGTGGCCTTGTTATCTGATGGATGCAGAGGAAGGCATGACTCTCAGGTGTGGGTTTCCCCATAGTAGTCTCAGAAGTCGATGATGACCCTGAGACTGAGTCCCCAGGTCACTGCTGGAAACCCTAAGAAGGACTCTGGATTTCTATCCCAGGGGGTTTGGGCCAGTCTTATCTTATTTGGATTTCAAGAGTCAGGAGGCCCCAGCTGACATGTATTTCAACATCAGATGATTATTTATGGTGTTTCTGCAGGAAAGGAGCTTTGCTAAACCTGCAAAGGGCATTTGGGGTAAGGATAAGGACACTTGTTCACTTCTGGGCAAAGCACTAAGGTGGCAGAGGGGTGTCTTCCAAAGTTCTCACCCCAGGGGATGCTATGCTTCTTTAGGCAAGATCTGTCCCCTAGAGGTTCTGTGTCTAATGAGAAAGAGCCCTGGGAACCAGAAAGCCAAGTGAAGAAGATGGTGAAAGGGGAGCTGTCAGAGGGAACTGTCAGCCGTTTTCCTGCAGCTGTGAAAGGCTGTGCAGGCTGGGGAACCCCATCTGAATCAAACTAGGCCATGCTGTCCTTGCCTATCCTCTGGGGACTCAGGACTTTGATGGGGACTCGAGGCTGGCTGAAGAGAAGAATAACTTAGAAGCAGGGAGGAAACGGGGGTCAGGAACAAATACAGCTGCCCCTGCTGGATTAAAAAAAAAGATCTAGTCTTGTGTTCTAAATTATTTTGCCTCCTGGCAATCTACTGGCTTTTCTCCAGAGCGCCCCAAACTAAAAATTAGAAGAAATCAACCTTTAGGGCCTCTGGATCTCCCTCTGGAGTGTCATGCCTCAAAACTAGTGGATGAATTTTCAAAGTCAAGAGCAATTTGGAAATTTCACTGCCGCAAAGGGAGACTGAGAGGTGTGCAGTCCTTTCTTTATTCCTCCCCCCAGCAGGGAGGCCGCAGTGGCCACATTGCCTTGTTCTGAAAGGAAAGGGCCAGAGTGGCGGCTCAGCCTCTCCCTGTGCTGCCAGAAGGCTGGCCAGCTCAGAAGTGTGCCCCAGGGTTCTCTGGAATACACCAGTCATTCTCCCAGGATGCAGCTCGCAAGACTCAGCACACTGCTCCTTCCGGCTGCTGTCCTAGTTTGCACTCAGGTCTCAGATGGCCTCTTCTGCCCAGTGAAAGCATACCAGCTTTTATCACCCTGACCTAAATTAGTTAGTTCCTTCAGTCAACAGGCTCATGTATGAATACCAAACTAAACAGAAATTGTACTCATAGTCAGACACAACAAACAAATGACAAGAGCGCCTCTTCAATTCTAGAAGCTTCAAATGCACTAAAAAGAGCACTGTGACATTTTCCTCTGGTCACCAGATATTTACTGTTATTCTGCTAACAGTCACTGTGACAAATTTAGCACACAGTTTTCTCTGGAAATTGTACAGTTTTCCTACATTTCTCAGTCACTGATGTTGTGCTAATACTGGTACTGAGCTTAGAAAGTCTGGGCATCCAACTTTCTCCATTAAAGTTACCCATAACTGTACAGGGTGCATCTGGATGGAGGATGAACTTCCAGTGTGCTACAGCACAGTTAGGGAAACTGTGACTGAAAATGATTAATTGAATATTTCAAAGTAGTCAGTACGGAGGGTCTAGAATGTTCCAAACACAAGGAAATGATGCACGTCTGAAATGACAAATATGACACTTACCCTGATCTGATCATTGCACATTCTATACATGTACTAACATGTCACACTGAATACCATTCACATAATTGCTATGCATCAATGAAAAATAATAACATAATGTTTAAAAAGGAAATTACCCCTCTATCTTGAAGAAAAAGAATTACCCATAACTACAGAATAGAAGTTACAGAATAACTTGGAACTTGTGACCACAGGCTCCCTTCTGGTCCAGCCACAAAGGTCTCCATTCATTCAATGAAGAAATGCCCAAGTCCTATAGACTGTCCCATGGATTTGGAAAAAGCCCCATAAAAATTCCTGATTGATGGAAGCTGCAAACAGAGCTATTAGAGGAAAGGCCTACTTTCTATTAAGAAATGGTCTATTTCTAATGATATGCTTAATTGAGGCTGCAGCGAGACACAGACAACATTTTTTATCAAGGTCACCTCTGCCCAAGTATCAACCAAAGTTTGGAAGCTGCACATCTGTCCTTGAATCAGTGAGGTCATAGAGCATTTTAATCCCATTCCCTGCCAGCCTTCTAATTTGCTTTAAACTTAGGATACTGCTGAACACAGGGCTCTCTCGACTGCTATCAGCCTAGAAGGTTGGAAAATCCATGGTGGTAGACATCTTCACCACTTATGTGCAGTCCCCCAGGGAGGAAGACAGTTCTCAGTGGGTTCTAGTGAAGTCCACACATGAAAAGTACCTGTTGCCCTTTCAGCCACCCACATGACATCTGTTACTATGAGAAGAGAGCTGAGAGCTGTGTCCATCACATAAATGCTCACTGCAGGCATCCTACTCTTCCTCCACTTGCATATAACTGGCTCCCATAGGCTGATAAGGTATCACTCCCAGTAGACACACTATCAGTAACCACCACTCACCTCTGCAATTTCCACAACCCTTTCACATATATCTGCATTGGAGCACCTTGATATGCAGCTACTACTCCTAGTTTATAAATTTAAAATCAAAGAAAGCTAAGTGGCTTGCACAATGACAATTAAACTTACAAAGATAATGTATCTGAGGTCACCAAACTTGAATTAGAAGCAGAGCTGAGACTAGAATCTGGGTTTCCCCAGTCTTCCCATAGGACAGAGAAGAGGGGGCAGCAGTTTGGGGAGCAATTCCTTTTGTCACAGAAGCTGGTATGATAACTGTTGATAGTTTTGAGAGCATGTATCTGGCTAAACATGTTCCTCTGCTAAATCTCCCAGCCAGCTCTATGTTCTTGGAAATGGAACAACTTATCAAGCACAAGGCACATATCTGGGTTCAGAAGATGACCCTGGAGAGTGGCTTAGACTAAGTAGGACTCCGTCATCAGCATCTAAGCCCAGCACTGCAGCAATGAATTTTCAAGTTGCAGATAGGGACCCTGGTTACTTATTCAGCTTCACCTTGAATCTCAACTTCCTCTTTAGTCCTTTTATTTTTTTTAACCTCAAGCCTATGACCACTACATTGTGGAACCCAGAACACAGGCCTCTGAGCTTGTGGGCATTGGCCATCTCTTCCCCTGCCCTTCCCCAAGCCATTCTTCCAACCCTGGATTAGTATCAGTTTCCTTGAGATCCTTCCTCTACTCACAGAGCAGCACAAAAACCTAATGGGAAAGTTTCCTCCTTTAATCTGTCCTCTTATTCTTGCCTCATTGTGGTCGGCATTTCAATAGCTCCATATAAAAAGAGATTTCAAGAAATACTCTAAGAAAAGAATTGCACCTTGTCTTTTGTTTCTCAACTCTTTAATCCTTTTCTCAGATATGGGCACCATTATTAAATGCAATATTCTAGATGTCAAACTAAAATTCACAGCTTTGATAAATATTAGGCAATTAAGCTATTTATAAAATATATAATTTGAAAATCTGGCATTTCATGTGCTATGATTATTTCTTCTCCATGAAGATTAAGTGCTTAGCCACGTGGAAGGCATTGCCAGGAAGGAAAATTAATAAGGATGTTCACTCGTGAGTTTCAACTATTTCCACATTTCAAATGAGTTGAGACAGTTTCCTTGAAAAAAATTTAAAAAGGAGTAGAAAAGGGAGAAAAAGAGAGAAAAGACCTACATGAAAAGTGATATGTTCTGCTTTCAAAAATTTGTGTCTTCCTTTCTAAATCAGTGTCACTAAAAATCTGGGAGCCAGGGTGAAGTCCTATGCTAAGGTGGGGATGCCCAGGAGGTAGGGCAGAGGACGCATCCTACCAGGAGGTCCACCATGTTGGGCTTGTTGTTCCTCAGTGTCTTGACGGCATGGAAGACGTCCACAGTTCTCTGGTGCCGGAGCATCTCACAGACAATGCTGATGGCACAGAATGTGCCACTGCGGCCTCCCCCATTCCTGTCGTAGAAGAAATCAGATGGTTGGACATTTACCTTTATATTGCATTTTGCACACAATCTGTGGAGATGTAGTGTCCATACCCCACTGAGCCAGACGAAGGTTCTGGAGGTCTCTGAACTCTCTACCTTAGCCAAGACAAGCTCTCTACCTTAGGTCAAAGGGGACAAATTAGCCAAGTGTTTGGCCCATAGTTCACAGAGGTAGAGCTCATAACTAAGCTCAGCCTCAACTATGCTATCTGATAAAGCACTTTACTGATGTTTATAGAAAGGGCCCATATGGAAAAATTCCCAATGAACAGACAATTCATCTGATGCTTGCCAGGAAAATTGATAATAAGAGTGGATAAGGTTCAGAGATATACATGGCCTTTAAAAATATCCACTAGTATAGTTCATCATTCATCTCTAAAATATGAAGGCTCTTTTTAAATAAAACTTTTTTATTTTGAACCAATTTTAGATGTGCAAAAACACTGTAAAAATAGCAGAGATTCCCTTGTATATCCAACTTCCCTGGTGGAAACATCTTATATAACCACAATATGTCATCAAAACGAGGAAAGTAACACTGCTACAATACCACTTTTTTTCCCCTGCTACAACACCATTAAAATATGGGCCTCAGTCAAATTTTATTGATTTCTCCACTAATGTCCTCTTTCTGGTCCAATTGTCATGTCCACTCAACCTCTTCCATTGCGTTCCCCTGTCTTTCCTTGTCTTTCTTGACCCTGACTTTTGTTTTGTTTTGTTTTGTTTTTGTTTTTTTTTTTTAATTTTTAATTTTTGAACAACCTTACAAGATTTTAACTAAATAATATAAAATGTGTATATATTCTGGATATTGCAATTACCCCCAGGAGTGCCCCCCCAATTACTCTCCCTTATCCCACCCTTCCCCTTCCCACTATATCTCTAAAAAAAGTATTAGGTTGTAAAGCATTACATCTTATCTGGATTTAACACATGCTAATAGACCAACTTTCTCATTGTCCAGGGTCTAGTCCCCACCTCCACAGATGAG
>PVKS010023967.1:0-31685 GCA_004027875.1 Aplodontia rufa | reverse complement strand
AGACTGGTACAGCCCCTCTGGAAAGCAGTGTGGAGAATCCTCAAAAAACTAGGGATGAGTCCACCATATGACCCTGCTATTCCACTCCTGGGTATCTTTCCAGGGGACTTAGAATCAGCACATTACAGTGACACAGCAATATCTATGTTCATAGCAGCACAATTTACTATTGCTAGGCTATGGAAACAACCCAGATGTCTCTCACTGGAAGAATGGATCCAAAAACTGTGGTACATTTATACCATGGAATATTACACAGCAATTAGAAACAATGATATTGCAGCCTTTGAAGGTAAATGGATGCTATGGAAGAGATCATGCTGAGTAAAATCAGCTTAACCCAGAGAACTAAGGGTTGATTGTCTCCACTCATCTATGGAGGTGGGGACTAGACCCTGGACAATGAGAAAGTTGGTCTATTAGCATGTGTTAAATCCAGATAAGATGTAATGTTATACAACCTAATACTTTTTTTTAGAGATATAGTGGGAAGGGGAAGGGAGGGATAAGAGAGGGTAATTGGGGGGGGGCACTCCTGGGGGTAATTGCAATATCCAGAATATATACACATTTTATATTATTTTGTTAAAAACTTGTATGGTTGTTCAAAAATTAAAAATTAAAAAAGAAAGTATAATAATAATTCCTGTTACATTAAGTTGTTTTGAGAATTCTATAATTTAAATTATAGAGTATGCTTAGAATGTTACCAAGCATATATTCAATGCTCAAGAAGTATTAGCAATCATCACTATCACCATGAATACTTTATATAATCAGATTTATTTGGTGTGCACTTGATAGAAACCTGGGGAGATACACATTGAACAAGAAACTTTCCTCATTCATGAGTAGTTCTGCCTGAGGAGAAATAAGTATCTGTTGAAGAGTCACAGTGTTGTGTGATGAATTCTATGGTAAAATCATCAGCTGTGGGCCGTGGTTGTACTGAGAAAAAATTGGTAAACTTTGCCTCAACTTGTTGGAAAATATTAGTACCAGGACTCCTCTCCGAACCTCATCAAATTTATGCTGTGGTTCATTCAGACCACAAGCAACCTCTTCTCTCATTATCTCTGAGTCAGCCTTAGGATTCCAAGTCAGAAAGAATTTCCATTCACTAATTTACCATACAATTTAAAAATTACAAAAGAAGTACGTTCCCTTATCATTCTACAGATGCATTTCAGGATTTTTCTAACAGTTTAAAGTTTAGCATAATACTTTCAAGGGTGTATGCATGCCTGCATGTGTGTATACTTATTATTGGCCGTTTGATAGCTCTGACCTGCACATACCTTTTGAAACAGTCTTTCCTCTTTGTAAGTAATATATTTCTGACTAGAACTTTAATACTGGCCTCTGGAAGAAAATCTAAAGTTATGTGATCGAATAATTAGGAATGTAAAGGAGGAGAGTCATTCCCTAGGAAGCTGAGTGCCAGTAGTCCCCCCGCCTACTCCACCCCAGTCCGACACCCCTGCGGGGGTGGGAGGTGGTCTGACTATAAGAACATATACAAAAATCAAACAGCACTGGGGAAGCAGAGTCATAGTAAAAGTGAACAGTGCATGTTACACTAGTGAATGACACGGTAAAGGAAAAATGACAGGTGGTTCTTTGCACAAACACTTGCAGGGTATGGGTACCTTTTGGAACATGTGGAAATGTACTTTCCCTTGTTTCCTCAGAGTTCCTTTAAGATACTCACTTTTCAAGGCAAGAGCAGTCATCCGATGATCTCAGAGTTCTATGATACTAAGAGCAAAGTCAGCCGAGAGTTAACAGGGGTGGTGTGTACGATGTATCCAAGAAAGAAACACTCGGAAATGTCAAATATCAGTGGAACACATTGATAGAGAATTTTGAGTTCATACCAGGAACTGTGTGAAGCATTTCATATAACTCATTTATTACAAATATATATACATATGCTTATAATAACTAGTATGTAATATTCTATACATATTTTAGGAACTAATATTTCCCATTTTACAAGTAAAGAGAAAGTGTTTCAGAGAGGTTAAATATCTATAATGTGTTTTAGATGATGGGCAAAGACATGGTGGTGATGAGTCTGGAAGCTTGTGTTGTGGCCCTAAGGGAGGTACAATTTATCCTCTAACCTCTTTGGGTTTCTGACAAGGCCTAAGAATTAATTTAATATAGAGAGATTAACAGTAGAAGGCAAATAACTTTTATTTAATAATTTTTAAAAGGACCTGGGAATTCTAAAATGAAGAGAAAAACTCAGAAAAAGAGTCAAATTCTTATGTACTACACTGAAAAGTAAAGAGTATTTATGAAATTGTAATAAGACAAAGGGACTGAACTAGCACAATTAACTGTGAGAAAATGACTAGGAGAAAAAGATGGGTTGAGCAAAATGGGTCATTATTTCTCTTCTCCTTTCCTTTCCTTCTTTGGTGACAAAATTGTCTTTTTTCTTCCTGGTCCAAGGAGAGTGTCTTTCATATAGGAGTTTTATATCCTGTGTTCAGGAAGAAAAAGAAAGATGAGAGAACCATTCTTGTATCTGTTGCATTTGAATTGCTTTTAACTCAAAGTAATTCTAGACAAAGTAGTATGTTTTGGAGTGCCATATTTGGACCCCTTGATTTTAGAATCAGATGGACATGATTTTGATACTGACCGCTTCATATTCCCATCTTATATTTCCCTGTTTTACTTTTGTTATATGTAGTTCATATATTATTTTCAAAGATTTTCCTTCTTTAAATTGTTCTTGCTCAATAAGGAATGTGTCATTTACAGCATAAAGCATAAAATTTAGGTATATTGGTAAATCTCACAGTATACAAACCAATAGAACGATCAGTAGTCTAAGTAGCACTTCCATAAATAAAGTCTTAGGTTTTTTTTCCCAAAAGGACAGAGAGAGAGAGAGAGAGAGAGAGAGAATCAATTTTTATTGAGTATTTTACATGGCTTTCATTGCTCTGACACTTAGTTGTGTACGTGGGTGCTGGGGTTTGAACCTGTGTACTTGCACATACTGGACAAGCACCGTAACTGCTGAGCCACCACTCCAGCCCCAATAGCCCCAGTCCTATTTTAATGAATCAAGTGAAATGAAAATTAAGGTTTGAAGATGACTCTTGGAATGGAAGGAAAAACATTGTGATTGGAGAGTAAACCAAGACAGGCTGCTGAGGAAATGTTCTGCAGCCTGTAAGTAAAACATGACTTTCTACCTCTACATAGTTACAATCCTGCTTGTGAAGCAATGTGATCAGCACTTTGTCTCTTAGAGCACAGGGCATTTGTTTAGTTCAGAATTCCTTTTATTCTCATTGATTTTCATGACTGCTAAACATAGTATTTTACAATGTAATTAGCAGCTTTGTTTTCAGTTGTATGATTTGGGGAGGGAGACAGAATTTAGACTTTTCCTCACAGTCCATTATAGGACAGATTACTGTATGTGTTTACACATATATGCTTGATTATATTCTTGTATATCCTTATACAGATGCACATGTATCATCTATAAATATATATACATACACACACAAAACACACAGTTATGGAAACCTATGCATATACCTTAAAATGTATATGCAAATGATAAATACTGAAATATCAAGAATGAGGAAAATATTGTTCCAGAATGCTATCATATGTAAGACTTTTCTCTGAGCTGATGCTTTATGTGCTAATAAAACCACAGGGGGGACAAAGCTATGGCTTATCCTCAGTCTCGATTTCTTCACAGCTCTTCAGTAGTAGCAGTAATGATTGCTATCACTATACCTCATCTCCATTTGGAAAGTGAAAAACAATTTTCAAATGCTATTACAAAAGGCAAAGTAAAGTTTACCTGACTGTACAGGGGTAGGTGGAACAATTCAAAGAAATATCTTTTTAAATTTTCCTTGAATTTTCTTAAACATGATGAAAGTAGTTTGGTTATAACAACTTTCTTCTTTTTGTATCAAACTATAGGCTCTTTTGGAATTGTCCTTTCTAAGTGTTAAAAAAATCAAAATTTTGTAATCTAAATATCATAGGAGACTTAATCATCTTAATATGTTTTATGAAATTCAAAAATCATCTCACTGACTGCCTGACATTTATATAATTTAAACTTAGAACACACTCCACTACTTGAGGTCTTGGCTTTGTATGGCACAGAATTCACTGAGTGATATTGTTGTCAGGATATTGGATTATTATATCTGCCAGAGCATTACTAAGTATGAAACAAAATGTCAAAGTGACTTGTATCAAGACGTTTAGAACCCATTAATTTTCTTCCTCTCAGTTTAGGACCCTAGTTCCAAAGGGTCCAGATAAGAGTTGCAAATATTGTTTTTTGCATATATTAAGTATAAGACTTCAAGAGAGAAGTTGGACATAGATTACTAGAATACAGTCACCAGAATAAAATCAATAGCTTCAAAAACTAGTTTGTATTTCAAATAGTGACACATTCTGCAAAAGAGCCAACTGGACACTCAAAAAATGTCTTTATTCGCTAAAATCTATAAACGTTTTAATTGTTTTATTTAGGTATGACTTAATTAAGAAAAGATTGGACCATTTCTTAAAGAGTAACAAAGTCTGGAGTACCCAGTGAAGGGGAAATTTAGCAATTATTCAATTAATTCAGATTTAATAACCAGGAAAGTCAGAGAATTATTGAAATAAAACATTTAGAAGAAATTAGTGGGACTGACTTATCCTTAATTGGCAATATCAAATAATTATGACTTTCTCCCTTTACTTTGATGGTGTGGTTTACACATCCACTGGCTCCTTTAGGAAACCCATGCATTGTTATCAAGGACGCAGGCTAAGCAATCTTAAATGAAGTCAGGTCCATGAATAGGCATCTAAGTAATGGGCCCCAAACAGCCCAGAACCACCTAGAACTTCAAGCCATGACCACTAGTCCATGAGCGCTGAACCCAGAACGATGGCTGTTAAGTTTGGGGGAGTAAAGCTTTTTCTTTCCACTATCTAGAGGGTGAGCATCCTTGATTCTAGCACAAGCAGAGCCAGTAGATGTCAGATGCTTGAGAAACCACTTTGTTTCAACTGAAACATATGTCCCCACTCTTCGGATACAGGATAAAGGACCTTTAAGAATTTTTCTGGCAATTGTAACTCTGGATTTACTTTCTTGTTTAAACCACAAAAGTGAGATATCATCTACAATTTCTGGCTTCAGAAATAATCTAAATGCAGATGTTTTTCAGCATTATCATCACACTCCACCCTTCCCTGATGATCTTTTCAATGTTCCTTCCACATGTAATTCAAAAACATTTTGTCTCAATTAATCTTTGTGAGCCTTCCCATAACATTCAGGTTCATTCTCACAGGAATAACTATTTCCTTCACACTTGATATGTTACTATTAATGCACTGTTAATTAAATCATGTAATGTTGTGTATGATTACACAGATCATTGGAAGAAACTAGTTTGAGAACAAAGCAAAACAGTTGTTATATGCAAAATTCACAGGAGAAATTGTGGAGTCTATTTTGGTGTTACACAATAGGGTTAAGTCAGGGAGAAGGAAAAAAAAGTATACACACTCATGGAAGGCTTCTTAGATCCATTGCATCTCAGTCTTTTAAGAGGTTTAAAGTTTCTTGGGTTATTCTTGTGCACATTAAATGTAATTATCACTGCCAGAATAGTATGGAGTTCTTGTTAATATGTAATTTAAAGGGGAAGACCACTAAGCAATAGAGAAGCAGTATAGAAGATAATTCTGAAAGAATTCTCTTGGAATACACTTTCCTTTCCTGCTAACCAGTGTAGTGGATATTTCTAGGTTGCAGTTTTTTTTTTAATTATTTTTGAGTGCCTAATATGAAAAGCTCTTTCCCTTATGAGAAGAGTTCCTTAGAGCTCTCTGAGGAGCATGTAAATGGATCAAACAAAATTTATGCCTGTGCTGGGGTACAGACATGTGATCTTAGCTCAGTCAATTGGCTGATACCTCCCAGGACTTCAAATATGAGAGAAATGAAGCACAGATGTAGAACTGTTCCAGATTGTTCGTTGAAGGTGTGGATCAAGACTGGCTGGGGCATACCAAACGCTGAGAGGTAGCAGTACTGCCACAGTGAAGTACTCTCAATTCAGTGGTGGCATCTGGAACTGTAGCTGACTATTCCTGTTGTGGGATTTTGTCAGTACTCTCTGATCTTCAGCTTCCTTTGGTTACTGCCTGGTTTTAAATGTCTTCTGTCACATCTGTGAACCATTATATGATTTATGAAACCAAATGTACAGTACACATATACTTAACATTCATTTATTCCTAAGTAAGAGTTCATTTCTTTCTGGCTGGTCTAACCAGATGCATGTCGACTTTGTGTCAGGTACTTGAGAAACCTCTTTAGCCCTCTGACACTCTTGGCTGAAAATGAGAATGAATGAATCTTCATTTAGAATTTCCAAATCATAAAACTGACATTTCTATTATTTACAGTTGAATTTCTTACAATTAACTTTAAAATTACCAATAGAAGTTTGCCTATCTAGTACTTGCATTTTGAGAAAATTAATAGTACAATTAAATCAGATGAGTTTAGATTTTTTAAAAAAACTACATAGTAATTTGTTTACACATCTATTTGTTTGGAGATTAAAACCACAGCATTTTTATGTCCTTGTGTTAACATTCCAGGTAGTAAAATAAATACAAATAAATTTTAAGCAAATTTACTCAGGGAACAATACCAGCATTTAAAATATTATATCTTGTCACATTTTCAGAGTGAATAGTGTGCTAACATCTGTAACAATTATTTTATATGTGAAACGCAATCTTTCTAGGTTTTGTGAGTAATTTAACATTAAAACATTTGTCCATTAAATGCCTTCAACATTTGAGATCAATATTCGTAGCTTCAATAGGTCAATAGGTCAATCACTACACTTTATATTTACTCTTCCTTCTAGCTAAATTTAAGCACACAGTACAATGTTCTGTTGATTTTGAAGTGTTTATCTTGAATAATATACTTGCTACCCAAAAGAAACCATGCATTTTTACCCCAAAGCAGTCATATTTGAATGTCAAGTAAATTAATTTTCCTATTTAGTTCAAAATAAAATCATATCTGTAGCTATTAAATAAATATTCATATGCTTTAATAATTATACTAACCAATCAATAAATATTGTACATATGGATACATTTGATTGAAATTAGTATAAAAGTGATTGAAATTGGCTTGAAGAGTAATATAACTTTACTCACTGCTTTAGTCAGCTTTTTCACTGCTATGACCAAAAGACTTGAGCAGAACTATTTTTTTTAAAGTTCTTTTATTTTTTTAAAAGAGAGAGGGACAGTGAGAGAGAGAGAAAGATAGAATCAATTTTTATTTAATTTTTCACATGGCCTTCGTTGCTCTGAGACTTCATTGTGTGTGGTGCTGGGGTTTGAACTCAGGTACTCGTGCATGCTGGGAAAGCATAGTAACCACTCCAGCCCCTGACCATAACTATTTTGGGGAGGAAAACTTTGTTTGGGGCTCATGGTTTCAGAAGCCTCAGTCACAGATGACTCACTTCATTGCTCTGGGCATGAGGTGAGGCAGAACATCAAGGTGGACAGGTATGAAGAGGAGTGCACCTCAGAACATGACAATAAGAAAGCAGAGAAAGACAAAAAATATTCCCCAAAGGCACACCCTTAGTGACCTCCCCTCCTCCAGCCATACTCTACCTGCTTACAGGTACCACCCCGTCAATCCCACCTATTAGTTTAAGGATCCTATAACTCAACCATTTCACCTCTGAATGTCCTAGTATTATTTCACTTTTGGGGGAAACCTAATATCTAAATCATAACATTCTTCCCCTGGACCAAAAATTTCATGCCTATCTCACAAATCAAAATATTTTTAGTCCATTTTAAAGAGTCCCCATAATCCTAACAATTCCAGGATTGTCCAAAAGTCCAATTCCAAAAGCGCCTCTGAGACTCAAGGCAAACTCTCATCATGAGTCTCAGTAAAATCAAAATTAAGTTACATATATCCAGTATATAAAGGTACAGAGCAAACATTTCCATTCCAAAAGGAAGAAACCTGGGCATAGAAAGAAGGGATGAGACCAAAGCGAGACTGAAATTCAGCTGGGCAAAGTCCTGTGTCTCCACACCTAGCATCTGCAGCATATGGCAGCCTGTCATTCTCCCCCAGGGCTCTTGTAGCTCTGCTCCTATGGCTTTGCTTGTTGCTCCCACATGGCCTCTCACTTGACTATTCTGTGCTCAATCCCTGCTGCTTTCCTAGGCAGATGTCCTACGTTACTGTCAACTATTAATCTTGAGCTTCTCCCCTAAAGCTTCGGAGTCCTCATGTCTCGCTGGGTCACCCTTTCTGGGGAAGCCCAAAAGAACTCCAACCCTGGGACACTTTGTCTGGCCTCCATTTGAAATCTCAGCGGAAGCCTCTATGACCTCTTACTCCAACATCCTGAAATCTTGCAGAACCAGCCGCACATGGTTGACACTAAGGTCTGCTACCACCTGGAGGAGTATTAGCCAAGCCTCCATGGACCACAGCTGCTGCAGCTTCTGCCTACCTACACAACTAAGCATGGTGAAACAGTTTCCGTGGCCTCCCTTGGCAAACCAGGTGACTTCATTATCTCTTATCAAAGGAATTTGTACATTCACTCTCTTGAACCTAAGGTGGGTATAGTCTTGCCAACTCCTGAGATGCCCTCAAGACATCTTTCCTATCCTCTCTGGATAAAGGGCTTGGTTTTCCTTTAGTGACTGTAATGTCTTTAGCAATCACAACCTTACTTAGTCCCAGTTTTACTCATAGTTTTCTGATCAAACAGCAAGTTTTTCAAATCTTTTGCTTTGCTTTCTGCTCCTGATCATCACAGTAAACTTGACTAAAAGCTGCTATCCATGACAATTCCTGAGTGCTGTGCTGCTTTGAAATTTTCTATACCAGATTAATTAATTTATCAACTGATTAGACTAACAATTAAGTCTCAGGACACAGGAAAAATGTACATAACTTCTCATGCAGAATATAACACAAATAACCTCTAATCCACTTTCCAATGGAGTCCAACTCCTCCTCTGAAACCTTATGAGCTCAGTCTTTACTGTTCACAGTGCTGCCAGCATTCTGGTCTTCCTAACTCCCACCAGAATCTACCATTAATCTCTGTTTACAACAGTATAAAACTTTTCCAATTTGTGTCTCCAAACTTTTAAAAATCTCTCCCAGAAATTCCAAAAGTTCCAGACGCTGCTGAACCACATGATCAAGTTATTCACAAAAATGACACTGTTTCTTGGTATCAATTTCTGTTTTAGTCAACTTTTTCACCACTGAAACCAAAAGATCTGACACTAATGATTTTAAAGGCAGAAAAGTTTTTCTGGGGCTCATGGTTTCAGAAGCCTCATTCTGCCTGACTTTATTCTTCTGGGCACAAGGTGAGGCAGAACATCAAGATGTAAAGGTAATGTTATTGTTTGGATGAAGGCGTCCCCGAAAAGCTCAATATGTGAGACAGCACAAAAAGGCCGAGAGGTGAGATGATTGGGTTATGAGAGCCTCAACACAATCAGTGAATTAATCCTGTGGTGGGGATTCCTTAGGTGGTACCTGTAGTCTGGTAGGGTGTGGCTGGAGGAGGTGGGTCATAGGAGGTGTGCCTTTAGAGTATGAATTTTTTATCTGGTCAATGGAATCTCTCTCTCTGCTTCCTGGCAATGCCCTTAGCCACTTCCCTCCATCGCACTCTTCAGCCATGATATTCTGCCTCACCTTGAGCCTTGCAGAATGGAACCAGCCATCTATGGACTAAGACCCCTGAAACGATGAGCCTCAGAATAAGCTTTTCCTTCTTCAGTTGTACTGGTCAGGTCTTTCAATTATAGCACTGAAAAAGTTGACTAAAACAGGTATGACTGAGGAAGGCAGCACAGGATATGACATCGGGAATCAGAGAGAGGGAGAGAGAGAAGAAGAGAAAGAGAAATAGCCTCACCAGAGACAGAATACCTTAAAGGCCTGCTCCCTCCAGTCAACGCTCTATCTGCCTTCAGTTACCACCCAGTTAATCACTATCAGTGGATTAGGATAAGACCCAATCATTTTACCTCTGAATGTTCTAATATTATCTCACTTATGAGCTTTGGGATGGCACCTCACAGGGTTATCTAAACCATTACACTCACATAATTGAAAATGAAAAGGAAGGGTAGATATTAGGTTGGTTTGATTCTACATTTCAGTCATAACAGCAAGAAATAAATTTCTTTGTTTCTCAGCTTCTTTACCTTGTACAGTATCAGCTTCTTCTAAAGACTGATTTTTTCAAAACATCTCACACTTATAGTTTCTGATTCTGTTAACCATAGTATCCACATGCAGAAAAAAGTATTAGCTTTTGCTGGTTTTCTCAGAAAGTCAAGGAACTACAGCTCTTATAATCCTGTAGAAAAATTATCCTTCTAATTTATTGTCAGGATTTGGTCATGTGCCTGTTTCTTAAATAATCCATTCAATTTCAGAATTATCTTATACTTGTTTAATTAGGACAATGACACATGAATCAATATCATGGCAATTGGAATCTGATCACCAAGTTAAATTAATGAAATCAGGAACTGTATTTACAGTTTTCTCCCGAACTATGAGACACAGAATCTATAAATATGTAAAATACTTATACACTTCTTACTACATGATGACAGAGGATATATGATATAGAGACAATATAACAAAAACACTTATAGCAAGGTAATATTTTCTAATAGCCTAATATATGCATAGAATAAAAAGGAAAATTATAAATCATAAAATTAAATAATTTCATTCCATATAATATTTAAAACATATTATGTGACTAAAAATTAAAAATAATATTTTAACTTTTCCATTATGTGCTTTGCTGTCAATACAGACAGTAAAGCTATATTTTGTTTCCCTGAGCACCTAAAACAGTAGCTCACTCATCTTAGATATTTAATGAAGGCTGTTCAGTAGAATAACCAAAAAGACCAATACTGGCTCTATTACACACTTTATTTAAATGGATATACCTAAATTATGAACTTTTGCCTCTAGAGAAAACTTTCCAAAACAAATGCATCACACTTATCCTTCTCATTGGAATAAAATATAAATGAAGTGAAAGCTTGAATTACCCCCTGCCCCTGACCTCTCTTTGGTCTGGACATTACTGTTTATCACAGTTAATGAAGGTAGATAAAATAATAATGGAGAAAGGACAAATGCAAGTATTTGGAGTGTAAGAGTAAGGGAAATGCATTTTTATTAATTATCAAAGCACCTGTGGGGTATTCAAATAAAATTGTCTTTAGAGGGTAACAGGTATTTTCTACTGAGTGGAGGTTGAAATGCTAAAGAGATAATGGGTTCCAAATAAGTTAAAAAAGAAAAGTTATCTCTATATTATGCCTCGGATCATATACTGTTAGTAGTAGGATGGTAAGTAATGGCAGTGATAAAAAATAATAAATAAGAACCATTTAGAATAAGATAACAAGCCCAAAATAAATTGTCAATAGTATCCCCATGTTCTTCAAATTCTTATAAGGTTCTAAAAATTGTCATTTCTATCTGCCCCTTGGAATTATTAGAAGGTTTTTGAGCACTATGTGGTAGAAGGGGAGTCTCTCCGTAATAATCTAAAAAGTAACCTGTTACTCAAGAAACTTCTCTTGGTAAGTACCATAGTTACAAGGACTGAGACATCTTGACAGTGACTGCATAGAACAGTTGTCTCTCTCTACAATACTCTGCTATACTTTATGTTGAATCATGATGGCAATCACAATGAAAACAAATAGGATTATTTTTGTCCCTTTCTTGGGTTATAACAACAAGATGACCTTACGTTTTTACTTAAATATGCTGTAATGGTTTTCTTAGCTCAGGCTTCCTAGGACAAAATGCCATAGAATGCATGGCTTAAACAATAAGCATTTACTTCTGTCAGTCTGAGAAGCTAGAGAGTCTAAGATCAAGGCACCATCATGGTTGGGTTCTGATGAGGAACCACTTCCTGCCTTCTTGCACAAGCTCACATGGTGGAGAGAAGAAGCTGTGGTCTTTCTTTCTCTTCTCATAGTGGTGCTAATCTTATGCTGGGGGTTCCATCCTCATGACCTCATCTAAACCTAATTAATTTCCAAAACCCTCACTTCTTGGTACTATCACATTGTGCAGGTAAGGCTTCCATATATAAATTTTGGAGGGACACAAACATTTAGTCCATAATAATGTTTGATTTTGTGTGTGTTTAATGAAAAAAAATCTAACCTGGTACCCTATAAATAAACCTAGAAATGTTAATGAATCAACACAAATAACCTAACTTTGAAATGTGTACCTCATGAGGACTGGTTGAAATCATTTTTTAAATGGTCTTCTGAATTTAGCCAGTCTCTTGAAGAATTATTTAATTCATACCTCATAGAATAGAGAATTGGTTCCTAGACCAACATAAAATATATGTTGATGGAGGAATAGAAGCACTGTGGATACAGGGAAGAGAAGCACTACCAAATTATAACAACCCTCTATTGAAAATCATACCAAAAGTTAGTGACTTAAAGTGGTAATTGTTGGGGCTAGAGCAGTGGCTCGGTGGTTTCAACGCTTGCCTGGCAAGCACGAGGACCCCAGGTTCAAACCCCAGCACCACGTACACAACTAAGTGTTGGAGCAACTAAGGCCATGTGAAAAACTAAATAAAGTTGTTCCTCTCTTTCTCTGTCTCTCTCGCTGTCCCTCTCTCTTTAAAAAAATTTTAAAAAGTGGTAATTGTTTATTTTTTTTCATAATTCTCCAACTTTAGACCATTTAGGCTGGAACCAGCTCTGTGCTGTTCTTGGTCAGGGCTGGGCTTGGTCATGTCCTAGCTGCACTTGTGTCTGTAGTCGGTACTAATGCTGGGCACTGGTTGTCTCACAAGTTGAGTGCCGACTTGTCTGAGTTTTAACTAGCAAAGGAAGGCTTCTGCTATTCAGGTTTCCTGTGTTCCCTGTGTTCTCTGTTCCTCAGCCAGGCTGATCCAGTATCAGTCTCATGTCAGCTTGGGAGAGAGAGAGAGAGGCAGCATGTAGGATCTAGTGAGGCTTTGTCTTACTGTATGTTTGAGTCAGCTTTTTCACTGCTATGACTAAAAGACCTGATGAAAACAACTTTAGGAGGAAAAGTTTATTTGGGGGCTCACAGTTTCAGAGGTCTTAGTCCATGGAATGGCTGGATCCATTCCTCAAGGCTGGAGGTATAGCTTAGCATCATGGTGGAAATCAAGGTTACAGCAAACAGAGAGAGATTCTAGCCACCATATACAAAATATATGCTCCAAAGACAGACCCACAGTGACCTACCTTCTCCAGCCACACCGTATCTGCCTTCAGTTGTCAGTTGCCACCAGGTAATTCCCTATCAGAGGATTAATACACTGATTGGTTAAGGATCTCATAACCCAATCATTTCTTCTCTAAGCCTCTTGGCATTTTTTCACACCTGAGCTTTTGGAGGACACCTAGTATCCAAACCATAACATTGTGCATGCCGCACTCTTACCTGTCAAAGCAAATATCAAGACTAAACCAGACTCAAGCATTCAAGATGAGGAAACAAATTCTTTACCTTGATGGAACAAGATGCAAAGTTATGTTTCAAAGGCAAATGAAAACAGGGAGGGGACTGACTAACTGTAGCTTTTTTTTTATTTAAATTTTATTTTATTTATTTATTTTTGGTACTAGGGATTGAATCCAAAATGCATGCATGCTAAGCACACTGTCTACCACTGAGCTACATCCCCAAGTCCAGTTTTGCAATCAATCTTCCACACATGTGTTCTGCCTCAGGTTTCAGGAGCATGAGTTTATGACTTGACAATACCAACAATGAATGGTCTTAACTTTCCTTTTTACTAAGGTAGATAAAATTCAAGCATAACCGAAAAGATATTTTTTGCACTGTAAATTATATAGCCATGTGTTCTGTGAATTCTCATGAACATAGTATCCAAGTCAAATAATTTTTAATGTCAATATAAAAGCAATAACCTGCTATTAACTATGGAGTACAGTTAGTGCCATCCCAAAAAGAATTAGAATCAATTGTAAGAAATAAGAGTTGGTCTTTTCTCTCCGCATTCAGCCTGTACACACAGTCAAGTTTGAAGGACATGACTTATTATTAAGTGTGATTTCATTAGGAGTTTCTCAACACAAGGTATAATGAATGTTAATTCAGGTTTACAATGGGTGCCATCTTGTGCCATTGATGAATATAAGAAGGAATGTTTGAAAAGAGAGTCATCATTTCCATCATTAACAGCTAATTCACATACAGGGTAATGACTCATGAAGATTTCAGATGCCTTTCTTTCAAAATTCATTTTCCCAGTTTTCTTTTGCCTTAGTTGAATGGGAAAGATTTGTCAGTTGAGTTAAGACACTTCATCTCCCTCACCAACGTTGCCAGGAGTTATTAATTAGGTTTCTGAGTTTGGTGCTGCTCTTTCCTGGTCACTGTGATGTGTCATTGAAATAGACCCATTAAAATGAGTGATGTGTGTTGTAATTTCATTAGTGTCATCAATAATGTATTACACTTTCCTTTTAGTAGTCTCTTTGTGTTGTGTGTGGGTCAGGATGACTGTATGAATTACATTTAGATGATCCAAATTGTTACAGATGAGAGGATATAGGCATGAGGGTGGAATTAATGTTATTTTAAACATAATAACTTCTAAAATGATTTCAATTAAATAATATTTTAATTAGGTTTGATGTCTCTACATGCCATGCTGAGAGATATGTTGTGTGTATGCAAATAGGATTGTGATTTATTGCATTGGAGCCATGCTAACATAGTCCATTCTTTCTGCAGAGAAACTTTTCTGAATTGTACTAAAGCAGGTGTACTTAAGTACAAGAGTGATTCACCAAGGAATATAAATCCTTGTGGTTGTAAAGATTCTTGGCATAGAAACTCTTCGTGTATTTTCTCAGTTTTATTCCAATCTCTTTTCTGGTCAGATGTGATTTTTGACACTTTATTGGTCACCTGCAACTCTGCCCTAATTGGAATAATATTGGTTTATAACTGGGAAGAAACAGCATTTGGACAAACTGATATACTATGTGCTGTTCAAACCTTTGCACTCTTGGATTAAAGTTCAATTTTGGTGACATTACATGGTAATACAAAGAGGTCTTGGCTTAGAAGTTTCTATCAGAAGCATTGCTCTAAATCAGATATTTTAAAGAAAAGAAACATTTGCATATTAATAGTGGTCCAATTGTAGTTTTGCTACCCAGAGATTATACTGGACTATATAAGGTTAATAGTAGAGTGGAAGAAAGTTCTTAGAACTAAGAAATATGTGAGAATATGTGATAGAATTTAAGCCATTCCTTGGGTTTTGTTTTACTCTTAATTCAAATATTAAAAATAAAACAAAATGATGCTATTTTTTAGAAAGGAAACAAATACAGAAATGTATTTTGTGCAACCAGGAAGCTAAATAGTTTCCAGTACACATGAAAAAGAAATTGGAGAAGATGAGCCACTTCTGCAAATCAGTAGGAGAAATGATCCATCTAATGAAAATTTAAAGAATTATTTTTTGTTATCCCTAATTTGTTTTTCAGGAAATACAATCTATGAAGGTGAAAAATGTATTTTATTATAATAATGCTAAACTAACAAGTTATATCAGCACCTGCTCAGATGGAAGATTTTCTCTTAAATTGAGATGAAAACATTCTAGTCACTTGTATTCAACTAGAATCTCAGTATCTGTAGTTTTATTCTGATTTGTATACAATTTGGGTAGAAATGGATATGAGTGTTTATCTTACATAATAGCTTGCTGTAAGTCTACTCCTTGACTCATGTAGCATATGGAAAATGTGTTTAGCTCCTTGTTGAATTTCATAAACCAAAATAGATCCATTTTTATTCACATGGCATGTTTGCAGTCATTATAAAAGCATGTTACTGTGTAGTCTCCTACTTAGGAAAAGCAAATGTGGGCATACTCCGTACTCTATCTCATTGGTCTTTAAGATGTATATATTTTAATATATTGATTTTCACTTTAAAAAGTAATACTGTTCATTGTACTTTTGTGCTTTATACCTGGATATTCTCTGTAGGATGTATTTTTACTCTTCCTATTTTACAGTAGTTATAACTGAAATTTTGTATTAATATGATAGAGACTTTCCATGATTGAATGTATTGCCATCCAAGGATTAATCATGTAACCTTCATGAGCATGTTTTATTAATATCATCTTATCTTTAAACTAAATATTAATATCTAACATTTAATATGCATAGAATGTATATATAGGAATGTACTTTATGTTGATTTTAAAAAAGTGAAAAAATCACTGTAATGACCTAAGAATCATTAGGCAGGTTCTTCATAATATACTAACTGCAGTGATATAGTTCACATGATAGGTAGTTTTTGATAATGATTCTAATATTTTTGTTAGCACATTGAACAATAGGTTCTCAAGGAATGGAAGTGTTCGGTACAGCATTTGAAAATATCTATATTCTCAAATTCTGGAAATACATTTGCCTCAGAGTTGTTCATAATTTAACAGAAACTGATAAGTAGAGGAAAAGGATTCACAATTTTAAATATTATGAAAGAAGGTTGAATTTTTAATTCTAGAAACTTTGTTATTTTTATTGATAAAGCAATAATTATAGTATATTTAATACATTTTTATCTTAACATAACTTGATTATTAAACAATTTTTCATCATATTTATATATAAACATATATAAATGTATATATTTGTTTGCTTAAATGTTGGACTATTAATTTAAATGTGTTGTTAAAAAACCCACCTTTATTCTAAATGACAATTACCTTTGTAGGTTCTGTCAGGAAGCAGAATTCATAAAATCATTTCAGCAAGTTTCATCCCCAGGCATGGTGACCAACACAGGGGCCAGCAGGTCTGTTGATGGGCCAGAGGCAGTGTTACCCCACTTCTTTTGTCTCCCATGGGTTACACAGCTCTTGTGGTCTTATGTGAGCCCACGCCAGAGCATGGCTTACCACCCACCTGCCACTCCACTTGGGAGGTGCTTCTCTCCCTCCTGTACCCAGGAATATATATGTTTGTTTGTTTTTTTCTCTTCTTCTTCTACTTCTCCATCTCCTTCTCCTTCTTCTTCCTTCTTTTCTTCTTTTTCATAACAGGGATTAAACCCAGTGATGTTTAACCTCTGAGTCACATACCCAGCCCTTTTTTATTTTCAGACAGGGTCTCACTAAGTTGCTTTGGGCCTCACTAAATTGCTGAGACTGACCTTGAACTTGTGATTCTCTTGCTTCAGCCTCCTGAACCACTGCAATTTCAGGTGTGCACCACTGGGTCTGGCAGGAATATGTTTCTTTTTTTTTTTTTTTTTGCCCCCTACATTGTTTTATTGGTGCATTATAGTTCTACACAGTGATGGAATTTGTCATTACATATTCATACATGTACATGATATAACAATATAATTTAGCCAACATCCCTTCCTAGCACTTTCCCTGTATGTTTCTTTTCTGTAAAATTTTTTATTAGTGCATTATAGTTGTACATAATGATGGGATCTGTTGTCACATATTCCTAGATGCACACAATACAGCAATATAATTTAGTCAATATCCCCACCCAGCTGCATCCCTCTACCTCCCTCCTCCCATTCCCCGGATCTCTTGGCTTTCTTCTGGATCCTATATTTATCCAAACAAAAAACAAACAAACAGCAACAACAACAACAACAAAAACAAAAACACCCCAAGTACAGTGTAAGTACAGTGTCATAATTCTTATACCTCTGAAGAACATTTTTTATATACATGAGTATAGAATATACAGTGACATAGTTATAAATGCTTGGAATGTACCTTGCTGTATCTTGGTTCCAACCTTTCCCCTTCTCCTCCCTTTCTATCATCCCTTGTTATTCTTTGAAATATATTGACAATAGGATTAAGCATTTACATCTTTGTAAAGGCATGCCCTACATCTTGTTCAAATATCTTTCTTTTTTTAAGAAAGAGGGACAGCGAGAAAGAGAGAGAATCAATTTTTGTTTAGTTTTTCAAGCAGCCTTCATTGCTCCAAGACTTTGTTGTGTACGTGGTGCTGGGGTTTGAACTTGCATACTTGTGTATGCCAGGCAAGCATCATAACCACCAAGCCACCACTCCAGCCCCTTGTTCAAATATCTTATGCAGTATCTTGCAACTGTATCTCATAAATATTAACAAATTGCATTTTTGTTCTATGGTTCTAATCCATGAGTTTATCTACCTTCCCCCAAGCCTGGGTTCAGCTCCAGCCTCCACAAATGAGGGAAAACATTTGGCCCTTGACTCTGTGGATTTGGCTAACTTCACTTCAACTGATAAAGTGTCAGAAATCAGCTGAATATTTAAAGTAAATATATGATTTTCAGGGTTCCTGTTCGAGGTAGATTTCTGTGACCTTTACCTGCTATAGAGTACCTACTAGGATATTCCAGAGAGGCCAAGGCAAAGAATACAAGACAGACAGGAAATAATGGTTTAGAACTTTATGAAATCAAGGTTAATGCAGGGGAAAATTGTAAATTAATTAAACTTTGTGCTGTGATCTTCTCTCTACCATCTCAAACTCAACTACCACTGTGTAACTTGTGTGTTTGACCCTTTTCCTCTGAGCTAAGAAGTCTCTTATTCCCCAGGCTTTCTATTATAACCATAGTGATGATTTCAAAATAAAATCTGATCACCTTTCTTTTTTGCTTAGAATCTTTCATTGGTTTCTTGTTACCCGTAAGAATAAGTTTAATCACCTTCCCTTAGTATATACCAGAATCTGTCTGATGGCTTGTTTTCTCATTTCAACCATGGTTACCCAATCTGGCCCTGTACTCTTGTCATACAGAAACACTGACACTGAATCTCCTAGAAAACCATGCTGTTTTA
This sequence comes from Aplodontia rufa, assembly GCA_004027875.1. NCBI lineage: Eukaryota > Metazoa > Chordata > Mammalia > Rodentia > Aplodontiidae > Aplodontia > Aplodontia rufa. The sequence continues at coordinate 12,675 of PVKS010023967.1, read as the reverse complement.
CAATTTCATGTGTTTGCGTATACTATTTTACTTGCATAAGGTGCTATGTTCACCTCCTTTAGTGTCTCTTTCTTAAACCTTTGTAACTGGTAACTCCACAATTCGTCAAGATGCAACTCAAATATTCTCCAGTATGAACCTTTCACTGACCTTTCCCATTATCACTAGATCTTACATCTCTCCTGTGACAACTGGACAAACATATTTCATTTATTTACATATTTGCTTCTCTTGTTAGAGCATGGAATTTCAATCCTTTCAGCTAGTCCATATTGGAAATAAGCCAAGGATTCAGCAATCCAAAGCTTACTGCCCAAATGCATCTCTTTCTATCAATGAATAAAGGTAACCATCATAGACATTCCCATACTGAGTTCCTCTCAGTCATTTGACTAAGTGGCAGGGAACCATCTTATTGCACGCTAAGAAGACATTGTTAACCATCCCAAAATGCACAGGAAAGCAATAACAATAAAGAATCTCTGGCCCAAAGTGTTAATCGGACATGTTTGAGAAATTCTGGTCTATGGGTTCCTCCTTTCTCTATTTTTTAAACTTGAAATTTATTTTTGTGAATACAATGAGTTATTTGTTCTCTAGACTTTGCTATGGTCTGTAGTTTTCTAGAATGCACCGTGCTATTGTTTAATATATTTCTGTACCCTGTAATTATTAGCAATTATATTTAGAAGCTTCATCAGATTCAAGTTCAATTTTTTAAGTAAAATTCTTTATGTTGTTTTGTAATGTTTCATAATCAGGAGATATGTCTGATTATCTCCTGTTATCAATATGGGAAAATACTAATGATCAATGTCTGTATCTCTAATTCATTAGGTATTGAAAAATTGTTAATATTACATTTATAAATTCTTCATCTATTGCAACCATCATGGCTTCTTGGCAATACATATTACTATGTCTGCTATGAAAATGGCATTGTGCATAAAACATTTACCCATTCCATATTTCCTTTCAGGAACATCCTGTACCACATTGATGAGAAGACAAGCCAATTTTCAATCCTCACGGAGGCTTGGGAGCAATGCAAGTCACTTGCATCGAATGACACTCTGCGAGAAACCCTTTCAGATGTGTTGAACAGCATTAATTCAGCTCAGGTTTACTTCAAAGCAGGACTTGATGTATTCGAAAGTGTCTTGGTTGGAAAGAACTGAGAAAACTTTCAGCATTTTAAAAAGTTTGTTTACAATTCTACAAGCAAAAGCTCTAATCAGATCAGAATTTTTTTGATGTTGAAGACTCTTCCCCTTTTGGTTTTTCGACAAGTTTAAAGCTATTATTACATTGTATTTTTAATGTACATATAAAAGAGCATTTTGCACATTTAGTATTTTTCTTATATCTACATTTCTGAATATGTAAAGGCAAGTTATTGAAAAATAGTTAAGATTTATCTATCAAAAAAAGATCTGCTGTATTTTTATACATAAACTATTCTGGGGGAAAGTACTGAGAAGTTCTGGACATCTTCACTCCTCTAGACAGAATATGTAGGAACACAAGTTATTTTCTTTGATAATGCTATTAATGACCAAGTTTCTATAATAGAAATAGAGAGTTGACATGTTTTAGGTTAGCTTCACTATTAAGTGTTCAATATGAAGAATGCAAGTATTTTGACTGATTGGTTGCCCAAAACCACTTTGAATGTTTCTACTTTATGAAATGAAGTTCCTTTTCTTAACGCAACTAGATGTAGTAATACACTGGTTATGAAATTGTATTTTTTAAGTATTAATGAAAAAAGAGCCATAAACATTCCAGGGGAAAATCTTAAGGTAGCTCCACAGAGCAATTTAAATGCAAATTTTTTCTAAACAACTTATAAGGTGACTAGCTTTGAAACCTCTTATTTGCCTCAATTGGCTTTGTAAGGATTTTTTGGACTGATGTACTTGTATTTGTGTTATGAGGGTAAAAACATTTCTTTCTTTCTTTCTTTCTTTCTTTTGGTTTCTGTTGGAACCAATGAAAGAGAGGTTACTCTAAAATGAAAGCAACTCACATGACTTTTCCTTACCATATCTTTTTCCTTGCAGTAAGGAAGTTTTCACATAACACTACATAATTTCCTCAGCAAAATAGCAAAGTTTCTCTTTGAAAACCAAAAATATCACCAAAGTGCTTTTTATGCTACTAACGACAACAATAAAAAAAAATACTATGAAAGAAATATTTGTTTTGTCAACTAAAAACTCAATCTATAAAGAAAACTTTATATGGTTTTTTCCCCCTTCTTTATCCTTAATTATGGCTAAGGTGAAAATGTAGGAAAAAAATGCATACTTCTAATTCAGGCACACAATGCAGTGTGTCTGTTAAGAGTGTCTCTCCCTCTCTTTAATTCTGCTCTCACGTGGGATGTTCAGTTGTTGAAATTGACAATGTCATTGAATAGTTCCAGCTTCCATTATTCCCCCAAACTAAAAAATCACTTCTGTTAAGGGACAGGTTAAACTTTAGCTTACCTTTAAAACTAATTTGTAAAATGTTCCTTGGCATTTGATAATTCCCTCTGAATTTTCTCTCGCAAACTCAGTGCTTAAACATACTTCCCCATTGTTCATTACCAGAACAACATTGCAAACCATCCCAGCATCCAAATCTTCACTTCTTATGGATGAACACAAGCCTAATCTTAGTTTAGAAGAAAGCTGAAGTTAAAGGAGAGGAATTAATCAGTATTGATTAGTTGATTTAAAAGGGTCAACTTTTCCTACCATAAGTAATATTTATATGTTCAAAGCAGAGAATTAAGGCAATTAGCTAGGTAATTCAAGCAGAAATCCATTTTCATTGGAATTACCAATGTGCACATATTTTTACATGAAAAATGAAGCTACTTTACAATTCCTTTTAACCAATTCATTTGTTTGAAAATGTTTACTGTGTTGAAGAATGTGTTTAGGGAAGGACTGAAAGGATTAAGCTCCTGCATGCATTGATGTCAGTACCCTGTCATGCTCTGCAAAGATCAACAGCAGAAAAGAAGTGAGAATACCCACACTGGCACATGTGGGCCAGATAATAGAATGCCTCATATCAAAGGATCTTAAATGCTTACTCATAGATCAATGTGTTCATTCGGCTTTTCATGTGGAATTGAATTTAAAACAAAGAATCACAAACTATTACCAGTATGGTAATTTATCATTTTAGAAAAAAAATCCTAAATAAACTCACTCCTATAACTCATGATATTAGTGAGAGCAGAAAATATTTTTCATCTTCATTTTTGTTCAAAGACTATTTACATAGGTAAATCGCATTGCATACTTAAAAAATCTCACTATTTTACATTCCTTACTTCTAAATTGTGAGGTGTTCGCTATTTGAAATGGCAGTTAAGTATGCAGATTACCGTATTTTATTAGTCTGTTTAGACTAATAAACAGACTAATACAATGTAAAGAAGCAAAATTACATTTAAGACAGATGTCTGGAAATTCTGAAGACTCTGCTCGACATCTTTGACCACAACAAACCTCTTAACTAAACATTACAACTATGGTATGATTACCCCAAGATCCCTCCAGATTTGTATCATTTTGATTCCCACCAAAAAATCAAAGTAAATAAAATCTTGAACGTGTTAATAGCAATTGTTATGTGTATACAAAGTCCCCTTTAAATTGTTACCAAGACATTTGGGTGCCTAGTACTTCTCAAAATACTTCATACATAAAATTTTGTCAGGAGACAATGAATCAAAAATGATTATTTCCCCAAGAAAATGTGGCAAATATGTGTCTGTGAAATTCGCCTTCAGGCAGTATACCCATGGAATCTCTGCCTTTTGTAGAAAGGCATATATCCAAGGGATGTAAGGAAGCATACGAGACACTCTGGTCTAAGCCTTAGGATCTCACCTTCAACCAGAGAAGGTAGCATCATCCCCAATAGATACAGTGACTAAGAAACTTCGACATAGTTACATGCATAGTGAGAGGTACAAGTCCACTGGAATTTCACCTTCTCTGCTTTCCCACTCAGTGTACCTCGTTCTCTCCCTAAGAAGACTGGTTATAGATGACTTCATCCGATGCATTCTGTGGAACCAGTCGTTCTGTCAAATGTTGTATGGCTGGGCCCACCACTTTTAATTCCTGTCTAGCTCACTTTCTAATGATACCTGATAAACAAAACCTTCCCAGGGAATCAAGGCAAAGGACACAGACTGGTTACATGGAGAAAGTGGGGAACCTCTCCACATGAACCAGAACACAGGAAGGAAGACATTGAGCAAAAATGTTTTTTTTTTTTTTTTTTTTGCTTGCTTGCAGAGATCTCTCGTTTTTATAAAAAGACATTTCAGCTCAGGATAAAATTGTCAATCTAAGTAATGTTTCTTACAATGTGAAAATTGGAGAAAAGGGCCAGGGAATTTCTATCTTCAGATTTCTGGATCATCCTTATACACACTGAAGTTAAGATCATTCTCATCTATATTAATCCTGGGTCCTGAGAAAACAGGTGACAATGTATCCAGGTTAATCAAAGGGAGATTGAGGAAAAAAGGACCAATTTTATCTCTCGAAAAATATTCTGATGCAATGTTTGTACCTGCTACATGTCAGGCATTATTCATGTATATTTTTTTCTAATTGAATTTCTAATAACAATCAATTTCAAGGTTGAATGAGTTGTCCAAAATTCTAAGGCTAATAAAAAAAATGGTGAGGTATATTTTCCTTTTCCCTTCGGGTCCTTCTAGTATACAATCCTATGTTCTTCACACTGGGCACTACAGAAAATATCAGAAGAATCTTTTGAGAAAGTGATAAAATTAAAAGTTGTACTTCTCCACAAGAGTCCAGACTATCCTTTGTATTACTTCACCAGTATGGTGGAGGAGGTGGAAGAAACAAATGCCTCTTGATAGTAGCCCACCTCAACACTGGTGTGCACATGAGAGAAAATGTGAAGGTTATCTGCAAGGTATCAGATGTAAGAGCACCATTGTAGAATATCAGGTCAACTGGACCCATAAATAGTAAAAAGAAACCGGAAACCAGGATCACAATTTCCCTTCCAAATGCCTATTTGATTTGACTGGGAAAAGAAAGCATATACCATGATTTAGAATCACAGTTTTATACCAGTCTCATAACCTCAGAATGACTAATTGACTTTTTAAATTAAATAAATATATAGCATACAGCAGTTTCCCCACTGGAAAGATGAGTGCCACAGAAATAAATTATTTTTTGCCATCTTACTAATGATGAATCAGCATCTTTGCCTCAAATAAAAAACTATAATTATTTGCACGATAAGTTGATAGGCTTAGCCAAAAATGTTCTCCTGAGACATTCTGTGGTATGTGTAATTAATTACCTCAAAAATTAAGCTTTCTCTGAGGATAACACGTTGTCATCTTATTGGTTTAATAGGCTGTTTAAGTGTGCCTCAGCCACACATTTGCTTAATAGAAAAGAATTATTTAAAACTGTTAATCCATGTGTTGAGTGGAAGGGAAATGGGCCCGCATATTCCAGTAAATACACCAGCAAAGTAACATTTTCATCACAGGGTCATGAATACCACCCAGGGGGGAAATGATGTGATATTTGAGAAAAGAAATATTTTACCTAGCCACACTTGTGATATTGCATTTCGTTCATGAGTTTAAATTGCTAACTTAAAAAAGCCTCATTAAATTCTGCTATTCTGAAAGATCTTAAAAAGCTTCACAGAGTTCTAAGCACCCCTATTAAGTGTGAATACTTTTAAGTTAAGTGGATTTGTTTTGTACAATTCAGAATTTAAAGAGACATGAATTTGAAGAAGAGTAGCAAAGAAATGTGTAAAACGTAGTCTTTTCCAGTCATCAGTGTGTCCTTTCATTTTTCCATTTTTCTCTTTCTGGATACATTTTGGCTATGAGGTTAGACTTTTTTTTCCCCTGAGAACCAATTTCAAGATTTATCCATCATGATATAAACATATGTGTTAATCAGCCAGAGTTTTAGTTCCATAATACCTTTCCATTACCCTTCAAAGACGTCTAGTGCCTTTTCCCAACAATCTTGAGACCTGAGTGTATTGAAAGATGACATATTTCTTAAAGGCATTTATAATCTCATCTTCAAATTGGATCAGAATTCACAAAGCACAAGGTTAAATTGAGGCAGTTTCAAGTAGCATTCAAGAAAAAGAAGCTGCTTCCAATTTTTATGCTTCTGGTTATATTATTTTATGTTTGCATTGTATGTACCTTATGTAGCTTGCTGTAACCAAAATGGTAATTTTGATGTTCTCAGCCAAAATCCAATCAGTGAGGCCAAAGAAATGCATGACGACTTTAATTTTTTGTGAAGCATTCAGTCAAGAATTAACTCAGAAATAGTTGATCCAGTGTCTACTTCTAGGCAGAGATCTAATGAGTGTAGACAGAGCCTAACAGTATTCTGTCTAATCCCTTTAATATCTTCAGCCAATAAGCACTACAGTAGTTTTTCTCAGAAGGAAACAGATTTTATTTTCCAGGGTCTAATTAGCATGCACCACCTCAGTCCCCAAAGGACCACACAGGTGCCTGTACTATGCCATATGTCATGTGCTATATTCCTGCAAGCTCAAGAGATTAATATGCAATCATTATCATGAATGATTATGTTGCATTGAAGTTAATGTGGGTCTTTTGTTCTAATTAGAGTACAAATTTGGCAACTGAAGAGAACTTAGAGAAGTAGAGTAAGAGTCTCTGTTTTAATGTACTACATATATTTTTCAATCAAAATGTATAATTATTTCATGATCTAGCCTGCTCAGTAATTACAACTGTCCAACTTCTTTAGCAAACCCCGTTCAATGTGTTACCATGCAGGTGTAATGTTTATTGTATGTTTGTCTTTGGAATCTCTGCCATTTTTAATCATGTTTTCAGTGTGTATGGTAGTCTTTTATTATTAGTATTAATAATTTTTATTTCATTTTATATCAAGATGCTGAGAATGGACTCCCTTACTCTGAAAGTTAGAACAAAAAGACAATTTGGGAATATAAATTTAATAAAAAACAAACACACAAAATATTTTACTACACTATTGCAAATTGTCTGCAGGAAGCAAAATGCACAGATGGTTAAGTGTAGCTCACATGAGTATATTCCAAAGATGTCATAAATAATTCTATTTAGCAGCTGAGATAGGACTCTATTAGGTGATTTAGTGTTTACATTGCAAACAGAAAGGTTTAAAGGAAAATATATCCCACACATTCTAACTTGCTATGTGGAGAATAATAATAGAATTGTGTTCAGGAAAGACACAGTTTTCTAGGACACCTTGAAGAACTAATTTGTTTTTTATAGAAGTCAAGAAAATCAACATAACATTTTGATAATAGTTTTATACATGTGCTGGTACATTAAATACATATACCATGTGTTGAATATTTTAAATGATGTCTATAATATAGCAACATTTAAATATGCAAGGTTTTATAAAATAAAAATTTCTCAATAGTATGACATTAAAAATATAATGCTAAAATGAAGAAGGAGGATGAGCAGGAGACTATTTGAAGGATAGTTTCTTCAAGTAAATTTGCTTTGATTAAAAATAAATACTTCTCAAGAGGTGGGCCAATTATTCAGTTGCACTGAGCTGCCTTAGTGTTGAGGTTTTTTTCAAGATAATTTGATTATCATCTGTGATTCAGAAATATTTTAATTGTGCAGAGATTTTCCTTGTCATTGTCTTTCTTGTAGTTAATTTTTAGTGCATTAATTTAGAGTCACATGTCTATAATTTCCTAATTACAGTGTATGGTTGAATGTCAAATTTCTATAATGTGTGGATGCCATCAGAAATGTAGTGCTTTCTATATTTAGTTCAAGTGTGATCTCAATTGATTGTATAACCATTTTGTGTTACTTAAAATGACTCAATGTGCAGCTTTTATTGTGATTTGGAGTGACAAAAATGGATTGGGATGTCATATCCATTTATACATCAGTTGCTTAAATATTTGCACATAATTGAAAACAGTACTATGAAATGAAGGCATCTTTTAAAAAACAGTTCTGATTCATAAATGCAATAAATATGGACAGTGAAATGATAATGTTTAAAACACCCATTTAAAATATATTAAATACACTTGAAAATCATCACTACAGTGTTTTTTGGCAAGATATACGATATTTTAAGTATGCAAAATGAGTTAGTTGTTAGTATGCTTCATTAATGAATTATCTTTAATAGGTATATCACACTAAAACAGGTTTCTCCTTGTTTAGGGAACACTTTATAAGATTTCTTCATCTTTTTTCCTTCTTTGTTTTCTGTTCTTTTCTTGAACTTTCAGTTCTCATATTGGGCCATTTAGGTTTCTAGTTTGTGACAAATCATAACATCAAGGAATATCATCTGTATCAGTTCCAGTGCTAAGAGTTTTGTTTCCTCAAATTTACTTTTAGAAATTCTGTTGAGCTAGGCGCAATGGTGCACATCTGTATTCCCGATGACTCAGGAGCGTGAGGCAGGAGGATGGAAGTTGGGACCAGCCTCAGCAACTTACAAAGACCCTGTTTCAAAACAAAAAAATAAATGGCAATGTACCCCAGAGTTCAATCCCCAGGAATAACAAAAACAACAACAAAATGCTGTTGATTACTTATCACACAGAGAGGGCTCTGTCTTTGCATGGCGTAGCAAAGGTTTCTTGCACTTACTCAACACATAGTAAGAGCCTATTCTAAGCTGTGTATTGTATCGGGTGCTAGAGGCACAAAGATGATTTTCACAATTGGACCTTCCAGAACTTCACAGGCAAACACAGTATTTAACACTTGAGTTTAAGAGCAATACATGATTTAGAGATAGCCATGGAGAGTGTAGTTTATTGCAAACATATTGACAGAGCACATAGAGTTGAAAGGCACAAAATGCTCAGGCATCAAGCCTGTCCCAGTGGGCCTTCTTTAAGGTTCCTTAAAGAAGATGTTTTCAACATCAGCTCTGCCGCATAATAGCTATCATCTGTTAGGGGCTTATGTTATTGCTGAGCATCACCTGGATGATATCTTTTAATCTTTAGAGCATCTTGTGAGATAGGTATCATCGTTCTTTCCCATTTGATGAATGAGAAAACTGAGGATTATGGAGATTAATAGCACGTAATATTTATACTGTGACATATGCGCACACATATAGATAATGAAAAATTTACTAAATTTGTAGGAAAACATTATTCTGCTCAGGAAGAAGGATTAAAGCAATATACACCATTATACAGTCAAGTAGGCTTCACTTAATAATGGAGATATGTTGTGAAAATTGTTGGGGAATTTTGTCAATGTGTAAGCATTGTAGAGTATCCTTACACATACAAATAGAGTCACTGCAATTCTAGACAATATGATCTTACAGCATACCATTATATATGTGATTCATCATTGACCAAAGCAACATTATTATCCAGCACACAACTGTATACTGCATATGAATAATTAGCTATGTGTTCCAAAATATTTAAATACGGTAGAAAAACTAAACAGCTAATCTAATTCATGAGAGTGAGAGAGACAAACAAGGCCGAAGGACAGGGTACATAGGGTAACTTTAACTGTGATGTTTTATTTCATAAATAGACAAAAAGCAATTGAAGCAAAAATAGTGGATGGTAGGTCAGGTCATCCTCCCACTGGTTTGAGTGGTGGGCCCGTGTGCATTTGTTATGGAACTCTTACTACTCTTCTGAATTAAAATCTTCAGAGTAACATAAAATCCTGATACTGTAGTTTGATTTTTAAGCCTTGTAGTCACTAACCTGATGTAAACATTGCAATTGTGTAAGTCAGTCCCTTTCTTCTCCCTTCTTCCACTATCCTAAAATTGCAAAGGCAGTTTTCATGAGGCCTTCTCTGACATTGTAAATGCTCACAGATATAATTTCAGTATAGTTACATTTCTTACCCAATTTCTTCCTCTTTAACTTTTCTCTAGCTCAGTTAAAAAAAAGTCATCTCTGATCATTTTATTGACCTCACTCCCTAAGTCCAATCCATCAACAAGTTGTTAGCTCTGTACATTTGTCTACTTCCACTGTTACCATCCTACTCAGTGCCTCCACCCTCTCTCCCCAGCACTAAATAGCCAATATATTTTGAACACAGGGGAATTTTAAACAGGCCAACAATTGCAAAATTATTAAAAGGGCCAAAGTTACAAAAATGTGAAAGTTAGCTTTGAGACAGTACAGTAACTGTAGGAAACTGCTACTGACCTTACAGCTGGAGAAGCAACCAACAACCAGGGACACATTCGGAAACTGTCATTGCTGCTGGTGGATCCACTGTGCACAGGAATAAAGGATTGCCATACTACAGAACAGGGATCAGAGAGTCTCCACTCCCCCAGACTCCACTACCAGAAGCAGAGGAAAACCAAATACCTTCCACATTATTTTTTACTTTTACTCTCTTGCAAGAGTCTCACATTGGCAGACACATCTAGAATCCAGATGGCCTGAGAGACTGTCCAATGTGTTTTTATGCTTCCAGCCCTGGCATTATGGGGGAGCATGTAGGGAAATGGTTGAGGAATTGAGTTCATACAACCACATTCTCCATCAAGTCTTCTTTTTTACCATGAAATGAGTAATTGAATGAGCTACTTAATTCCTGCAACCACATGCATCACAATCTCTTGAACTTATTTCTTTGAGTCTAGTAAGTTATTTATCCACATAATATATAACACGTTAACTTGAAATGATTTTAGTATATTTTCTTACCTGCTTCATAACCAACTGAATGACTGGCTCCAATGCAGAGTTAAGGGAATAGAAGGGATGCAAACACACACCATAGTAGTAAAGCTCCAAGTCTTAGAATAGAGTTCTATGTCAGGTTAAATGAGAACAGAGTAAAAACAATTAAGTCTTATTGAAGATAAATTAGGTTTCTTAGAGAAGGAAATAGTTGGGTTGAGTCTGAAGGGTGAATTCATAGGTAGAAAAGGAGACAAATGGGATATTTGGAAAAAAATGCACATTACACAAATCACACAAGAGAGAAACAGCAGGGTATTCCCAAAGTTTTCTTCACTGAAATTTCTGATTCTTTTTCTCAGCTTCAGAAAAGGTTGTGATTTTTTATTAGTGTTTTTCATGCGAATAGAGAATTTCAAACTGCGCATCTTTTAGTTTAGACAGCACTTGATGTTATAAAGTACTTAAGATGAGAACATACTGAGCAGATTTCCATCAAAGTATAGAAATCATAGTGTTTGGAGTTTCCTATCCTTTTCAGCATAAATTGTCAGGTTGGTATCCAAGGCCCTCCACGTCTGACTCCCACCCTTCCCTCTTTTACTTAGGGTGCACTTCTTGTCCACTCACATGTGATGTTCAGTATTGCAGACCTGAGGTTTCCTGCGTGTGCCATGCTTTCTTGTGTGTCATCTGTGTGACAGTTCTTTGCTTTCACTTTCAGTGGAACCTCCTTCCTCCATTATATCTGTACATGCCATATGTACATCTCTCTTTTCCAAATAAATTTTATGAAGGAAGTCCTTTCAAACCTTGTTTCTATGGAGAATTATTCAAACCTGACTTACAGCACATGATTTCATTACTGTGATTGTTACATGTTGTGATCCACTATAAATCAGGTATGGGAGGTTGTCTTTCATTAAGCTATTCAGGTTTGGTTTCTAGTTCCCTAAAAAAAAAATAGAAGAAAAAGCAGAAGATATCCAGATATCCTGTAATCTCTCTAATGAGGAATCTATAAGCATTAGTTAGGAGAAGAGACATCTATACAGTTTGAAAGGCTCCCAGAATCTCTAGTTGGATTAATTGGTGAATGTCTTTTGTTGAATCCCACCCATAAAGACTGGGAGAGGAGACTATTCACATGTGCAAATAGCAATGCAAATCTGCAAGGAAAGAAAAGAACCAGGGAAACATGATCAAATCAAAGGAATGAAATTAATCTCTATAACATACTCCAAAGAAATGAAGATCTGTAAATTACTAGGCAAATAATTGTCTTAAACTCAGTGAGTTACAAAACAACACACTGACAATGAAATAAAATCAGGAAAGTGATACATGAACTAAAGGGGTATATTAACAAAGGGATAGAAAATATTTTTTTAATTTATTTTTTTAGGTGTTCTTTATTAAATTCAAGGAATTTCACTGTTCCCATTTATCTGTGAATTTTTCTCATGAATGGATACTGATATTTTTCAAATTATCTTTTTACATTAAATCATGCCACAATTCAATGTTTCTTGGGTCTGTTACTTAGAATATAGTGATTGCTTTTAGAATTTTTTTTCTCTCCAGTACTCTCCTTTATTTATTTTTTTTCAAATTTATTAGAAGTATATAGCAATACAGGATACAGATGAGGGGGAAACATTATCAAAACGGCAGCAATCAATGTGTATAAACTTTGTTATCCAGGAGTAATGCCAACACATAGATAAACTACTATGGATTTCATCTGTTGCAGTTTCCCCCAGAAGAACTCATGTGTTAAATGGGTAGCTTGTGGAGGAATGACATTGGCTTCTGGGATGGTTCCCCCATCTTCCCAATCACCAGACTCCTATGAGTTCTTCATATACCCTCCCCCCTCCCCATCCCCTTCCCTACACCTCCAAGTATCTTAGGGAGCTTTCCCCCTGTTGC
>PVKS010023966.1:0-31666 GCA_004027875.1 Aplodontia rufa | reverse complement strand
GTCTGTATTCTTGTCATTAGAGTATAAACAGGTTTATAATGAGCTTGAGTTCTTTGTGCTGAGATCAAAGGCAAACCCTTTGGGGGATGATGGGGACAAGCAGGCATAGGGAAGGCTGTTTCTGGAACTTCTGCTTCTCTGTGTCAGGGTTGAGCCCACCATGGCACAGTGATGCCCAGCCCCACTTTAGCAGCAGAGGTACCAGCTTGCCCAGGGCCACTCCTCTCAGGACCCAGGGACATGGCTTCGTCTGGAGTCTCAGGATGCTGCTCACTTACTCCTAGTATTAGAAACTCAAGATTTCACAACAGGGGAAGGAGGCAGGAGATGGATTTCATCTCCTCATAGCAGAGTCCAGTGGCCAGATGTCTGGGCAGTCCGCTTGTCCACAGCCCTTTTCCTAGACTCTTCTGATTTTTGAAAGAGCAGAAGTAGGGCTGACCTGTCCCCTCTTGAATTATGATAGAGGCCAGGGGACCTTTTGCAAAGGTGGGTCTGCTGTGGATGACCTGTGCATGGGGCCTCCCTCTCCACCCCGGGGCCTCAGGCACTACCACATACAGGTCCTTTATGGCCCAGAGTCCTTGGACCTCAGCTCTCGAAGCCTGTGGAGCCCTCTCAGGGGGGGTCAGGAATCAGTGAGCCAGCTAATGCATACAAATGGAGGAAGTGGGGATGACAGTAGGCCAACAGAAGCAAAAGCCACCCGGATGCCACAGAACCTGTGTTCTTTTAAAAATAGTATTATCTTGGAATTTTTATTGAGGTATAATTTTATGGATAAAAATATTAAGCATAGAGTTCTATGGCTTTCACAAATGTACATGTCCATGTATCCAATTTCCCAAAGAGGATTTAGAAACTTTCTGCCACCCTGGAGGCTTCCACTTGCCTTGTCTGTCCCCATCTCATCCCAGAGGTGTCATTGCAAACAGCCTTTGCCTACCCAGGCAGGGACTCAGATGGTGGAGCTGTCATAGCACGTCACAGAACTGGCCCTCTCCCCATTCCCTGCCAGACCTGCAATTGCTTGAATAGCCCTGGCTGGGCTCAGGGCTATAGGAAAGGGTAAGACTCAGATACCACAGTAGAAGGGGAAGCTAGAAGCAGCAGCTTTAGGCAGGTACTAAGCTGGATTCCCGTCTACCAGGGTGGAAGAATAAAATGGTTTGAATATGCCTCCCTGCTCAACTCATGGGAGAATTTAATTCCCAAAGTCTTATATTAATGGTATTACAAAGGTAGAAACTTAATCTGACGATTGCATTTCGAAGTGGGGACTTTGAGAAGGGATTAGATTAAACGTCATCATTATTGAATCAACAAAGTTCCAATATTGAATTGTGTTGACCTTATAAGAAGAGGTAAAGAAATCACAGACAATAAGATATACCCATGCTCCCACTATAATGTGATGCAACCAAGGGGAGCCCTCACTAGAACCTGTACTACGTTGCTTGAACTTCAAGTCTCCTAAACTGTAAGCTAAATAAACTTCATGGCTTCATAAAGTAGCTTGCCTCTGGTATTTAACTGTAGTAATTAAAGGATGACTAATACAGAGAGAAATCCTGCTTATGTAGTGATTCGTGAAGAGGAGGTGGAAGATAGGAGGAGAAAATTTGTCCTTGGGTTAGGAGGAAGCCTGGCTTCAGAGAACACCCAATTTCACCCACACTTGCTAGTTCTGTGATCTTAAGATACTTCTAATTGGAGACCAAATATAGTGCCTGACAATACTTAATACAATATCGTAGCTTCATTATGGATGCAAGATAATGATGATTCTTAGTAAATGTTTTTTCTTTTAAATTATTTTGGTTTTTTTTTCTTTTTTTTATTAGAAGAATATAGAAATACATTTGAGGGGGTAAGTTATTTTGTAAAAGAGCTCAAAATGGTGAACAGACCTCCTGAGGTCAGTGAAGCCACTCCCTCGCTTTGCGGTGATATGTCAGAGACTCCTTTATCCTGTCGCAAATTGCACAACAGTCACCAGATGTGCTAATGTGTGCCTTATAAATGAGCAAAATCACATGTTTCCTATTAGTACTCACTGCCTCTGTGAAGAAACAACTAATATAACTTTGTGTAACTGCATTAACCACAGTACATTTCCATTTGGCCAATAAAATGATGAATTATTTATGGATTAATAGGTGCTGCTTTTAAGGATATAAAAAGTTATTGTTAAAGAGTGTTTTTCTGTTATTTTGAACTGGGCTTTCTCTGAACTGTTATTGTCACACTGGCTACCAAGTTAAGAAATAAAGCAAAACAAAAACAAATGGATATAAATGTTCAAAAGCAAAACAAAACAAAAATGAATACAAAAATTATGCAAATCCATGAGCAACGTAGTGTTCAAATAAGACCAGGAGTGCTGGATTCAGATGGATTGATTCATTTTGAAAAACTAATGATATGTCAAAGTTCCAATCCAGCTAGATGTGGTGGCACATACTTACAATCCCATTGACTTAGGAGGGTGAGGAAGGAGGATTGCAACCTCAAGGTCAGCCTCAGCAACTTAGAGAAGCCCTAAAGAACTTAGAGAGACCCCGTGCCAAAATAAAAAGGGCTGGAGATGTGGTTCAGTGGTTGAGTGCTGCTGGGGTCAATCCCTGATATATATATCCAATATATATCCAATACATATATATCCAATATATATCCAATACATATATATCCTATATATATATATATATCTCCAATCCAAAGTGTGAGCCAGACCAAATAAAGCTGACTGGGCATGACTGGGCACATGGAAAATTTTCCCAGATGTTGGTTTGGCTCATTTTTCAAAATTCAGAATGAAAAAAAGGGGGGTGCACTGTACAGTAGGAATGGCCAGGTAAACTCCATTCAGACAAGGTTAAAAGCACACCTAGATGCTAAAACACATGTGTGCACACTTACAAAGCCAGCCTGTGGGTGCATTCCCAACCAAGAAGCATCAACCAGAGTGCTGGACAGGATGACTGACTACTGAGTTTCCCTCCAAGTCTATTCATTCTCAATTCTTTCAACACAGTCCTCTTAGCCCTTATGGAAGCCAAGCAAATGTAAAGATGGATAGAATATCATCTGCAAGAAGAAGGCATTTGCTGGGTACAGTGGTGCATGCTTTAATCAGGAGGCTGTGGCAGGAAGGAATTTGAGGCCAGTCTGTGCAATTTAGCAAAACCCTATCTCAAAAGAAAATGTAAAGGACTGGAAATGTAGCTCTGAAGTAGAACACTCCTGGGTTCAATCCCCAGGAAGAAAGGAAGGAGGAAGGGAAGAAGGAAGAAAGAATGGCAGAAAGGGGCTTTTCATGAAGCAAGGGTTAAGAGAAAGGTTTAGAGTTCTTTTGCTTCTGGTTGTCATGCAGAAAGTAAAAAGTCATGTAGAAAGTAAAAAAAGTCATGTAGAAAGTAAAAAGGGTGCTGTCACCCTTGCCCTAACAACCCAAATTAGATGAATCAGTGGGAGGAGGAGAAATCAGTGATACATGGTCAGAAGAAATTCACTAAGTGTGTGAGAAATCATAAAAGTGAAAAGAATGTCAAGGATCTCCAACCACAGAACAAATGGATACACTCCTATTAGCTTTTTGATAAGATCTTTACCAAATTCACAAGCAATACACAATGCTGAGGTGTATTGATGAGAGATCTGAGAGATTCCCTATTATGTATGAGAGGTCTCCCCCAAGTGAAAGACAGTTTACATCTAAGTGCAAGACAGGGCAGGAGAGCAGAGAAAACAATCCAGGGCACTGTGGACTTTCAATGACCAAAGATGGGCAGAGGGAGGAGAAGCACCAGGCTTTCAGATACCAGAAGCACAGAAAATCAGGTGAAGGTCCAAAAAACAAGAGAGCTCACTAATGAAACTGGAAGCCAGACCACAAGGCAGAGAGACATCTGCATTGATTTGGAAAACTATCAGCCTGGTGTAACGCATAAAGGTATCTCTGGACCCTTTCAAGGGCTTGAATTCTAAAATCTTCCAAAAGGAAACAATGGCCAATTTCTCAATACACTTGAAGCCAGTAAGAAATTGAATCAAACTAAATGGAAACCAAGACTAGACCTAGGCAGACAGATCAGATGGAGTCAGCCCTCCAATACTGAAGCCTTACAGAATCCAGGGCATGATATTTACTAGAAGTATTATTTACTTCTTTTTCTACTATTCTTTTAAATGAAATATCATTGGGGCAATAAAATTAAATACACATTCAAAGATGAATTGTTAATCAGTTTTCCAAACTGTAGCAAGGTAGCTGAGATAATTAGCTTCAAAAAGAGGAAAAGATGGAGTTGGAGGTGTAGTTCAGTGGTAAAACACTTGTCTACCATGTTGGCTCCCCAGCACCACAAAAAAAAAACGTGAAGGATGTGATATATTTTTTTTTTTTGTAGTGCTGGGGATTGAACCCAGGGTCTTACACATGCTAGGCAAGTGCTCTACCACTGAGTCATATCTCCAGCCCTCATTAGCAATTATGGAAATGCAAATCAAAACTACACTGAGTTTGAGTTTCATCTCACATCAGTCAAAATGGCAATCATCAAAAATACAAACAATAATAAGTGCTGGAGGGGATGTAGAGAAAAATGAACACTTCTACACTGTTGGTGGGATTTTAGATTAGTACAACCACTATGGAAATCAGTATAGGGGTTCCTCAAAAGACTAGGCATGGAACCACTATATGACACAGCTATACCACTTCTCAGTATTTATCCTAAAGAATTAAAGTTGTCTTACTATAGTGATACATGCATACCCATGTTTATAGCAGCAAAATTCATAATAGCCAAACTATGGAACCACACTAGATGTCCATCAATGGATGAATGGATAAAGAAAATGAAGTATATATAAACAATGTATTCAGCTATAAATAAAAATGGAATTATGTCATTTGCATGGAAACGGATGGAACTAGAGACAATTATGTTAAGTGAAATAAGCCAAACTCATATGGTCAAGGGCCATATATTTTCTTTTATAGGTGGAAGTTAGAGAAAAAAGTGGGGGAGGAAGAAAGTGGGTTGAGGAGTGGGGAATCTCAAGAAAATCGAAGGGAAATGACTAGAGCAAGGAGATCAGGGAGTGGGAGTGGGAAGGAGAGGAAAGTGCTTGGGAGTGATATGGGTCAAACGGTATTGTTATATTGTGTGCATGGATGAATACATAACAACAAATCCCAATCATTATGTATAATGATAATGTTTTATTAAAAATGTAGAAAAAATAAAAATAGGGAAAGGCACTGATGAAGAAGGAGAAGAAGGAGAAAAAGAAGGAGAAGAAGGAGGAGGATAAGAAGAATGGAAGAAGAAGAGGAGGAAGAGGAAAAAAGCGAAAAAGGTTTTGTGAGCTCACAGATTTGGAGGTTTCAGTCCATTATCAGTTGGCCTTGTTGCTTTGGGCTTGTGGTGAGGCAGAACATCATGACAGAAGTGCGTAGCAGAGGAAGATTATTCAGCTTGTGATTGGGCTGTGAAAGAAAGAGAGCAAGAGCAAGAGGTGGGGTCCCACCATCTGCTTAGAAAGCATGTCTCAAAAACAGGAATATCTTCCACTAGGTCCCACCTGTTAAGTTCTACCACCTCCAATAGCACCACGCTGAGGACAAAGTCTTATACATGGAAATTTGGGGGGCGTTTCAGTTACAAACTGTAGCAATTATCCAAGATAAAGAGAACAGAGTCAGTAGAAACACATCTAGAGATAGTACAAATATGAATTTTAAAATTATAGTGATAAGTATGCTAATGGATGTAGTAGATAAAGTAAACAATATAAGGAAAGAGATGAGAGTTTCAATAGAGCAATGGAAACAACAAAAAAGCAAAACTAATAAAATGAGATTTCCCTTCTGAGCAAGATAGAGTAACAATGAATAGATTTTATCCTTTTGTGAAGAAAAACAACAACAATGAAAGCCAATTGAACAATATCAAACAATGGTTTTCAAGACACTGGACATTAGACTAAAAAGAACAGCCATTCCTCACATGCTGAAAACAAAAGAGGTGAATCCTACCAATTCTCCGGTCTGTTGCCTTATAAGAGATTTCAGGCACAACGGGAAAGGGTCCAGCTATAATCCAGAGGACTCCTCAGTTAAGGAAATGAAGCATAAAGTTCAGGGAAACCACATTGGCTAGAACTTGTGGGACAGGGAAACTGCACAAAGAAATAACTGGAGAGCTGCATGGCTTTCCCATTGAGTATTCAGCAGAGTCATAATTGGTGCATTCCAGGCAGCCCCCTGAGGCTTGGAGAAAATATCACTCAAAAATAATAGAGGAAACAGAAGATGATATCCTCTCCTACCATCTAGAAGATAAAACCTTATAAATCATAGTGGATACGCATGAGCTCAGGTTCCCATAACTGAACACCACATATTAGGTGGAGTAAACTTAAGAAATATGCTTTCTCACAGTTCTGGAGTGTGCAAAGTCCAAGATCAAGGTTCTGGAAGGGTTGGCTTAGTAGTGAAGACTCTCTTCCTGGTTTGTGGACAGTGATCTTCTTGATGTGTTCTCACATGGCAAAAAGGGACTGATCTTTGATGTATCTTATTCTTTTATAAAGATACCAGTTCTCTTGGATGAGAGCTCCACTCTTATGACCTCATTGAACTTAACTGCTATCTTACGTATCTTGTCTCTAATACAGTCACATAAGGCTTCAATTTATGGATCTGGGCAGGGGTCAAAACACATGTCAGTTCATAGCAACTTGGAAGAATTGAATCTCAGTAGTGAGAAATAACTGAGTATGGTCATGAGTAATAAATTTTAGAAGACCTGAAAAGTTCAAAATGCTTCAAAGCAAAATGAGTGCAGCCCACAATCTTAAGATGAGAAATACAGGAATGCAAAAATTTTCAGAACCCAACAAGGTAAAATTCACAATCCATTTCATAAAAAATATCACCAGGCATGCACAAATTTAGGAAAATAAGACTCATAGTAAAGAGATAAAGCAATCTATCAAAAGTGACTCAGAAAAAGACAGGTGCTATATAATTAGCAGACGAGGACATTAAAATTGCATTATATATCTTGAAAATTTGTAGAAGCATGGAAAATATAGAAATATCATGAATTAAACTTTTAGAGATGAAAACTACAAAGTTTTAGATGAAAATATAGGGAATTGTATCAACAGCAGACTAGACTTGTCAGAAGAAAAGATTAGTAGACTTGAGAATACACCAATAGAAATCATCCAAAATGAAATAAAAAGAAGTAAAATAAAAAGTAAACAGTGCATCAGTGAGTAGTGGGAAGACTGAAAGTACATTAATATATATAGTTCCTGTAATTGCAATCTATGGGAAGGAGGAGAGAACGAGGAACCAAAAAAAAACTTGAAAAGTTAGTAGCAAAAGTAATTCCAAATTAGATGGAAACTATAAGTTCATAGATCTAAGCAGCTCAATAAGCTCCAATTGCAAAATCACTTAAAGAAAACTATAAGACACATCATAATCAAATTGCATAAAACCAGTGAGGAAGAGGAAATTTGAAAAGCAGCCAGAAAAAGATTAGAGACATATTTTATACAGAGAGCAATGGTAAGGATGAGAGTAGATTTCTCATTAGAAATAATGCAAGTGAGAGGGAAGAGATGCAACATGTTTTATTTTAATTTATGGAACAAACTCTGTTCCTGAGCATAGCTCTTCTTAGTCGGTTAATCTGTGAAACAAAAGGGACAGGTTACCTTCTCCCAACATACATTCATTGAAGAAGCCAAAGAAAGCAGCTATAGACATTCTTGTTCAAAACAGTGGGGGAAATGGAAGGTAAAAATGAGTCATTGGTCCACAATAATTCTAAAGTCCAGCTGGGAAAACATTGTGAGCTCCTTGATTTGATTTTAGACTTTGGAAATAACTCCCTATGACTCTAGGATCTGCCTTCTGGGATGTTACTTCTGTCATTTGAGTCATTCTTCCTTTTGAAAATGAAGTTTAGCACATATTTAAAGCTAAGTAGTTTAATCGTCCTGCTTCCTACCAGCAGAACCAAAGTTGCAAAGATTCCATCTCATCTTGTCCTTTCTCTATCCCATTTAGTCCAAGTTGTTAGTATTTTTTTCTGCAATAATCTTCTCAAGAACTTTGTGGGGCATCTCCTTGAGTTATCTTTGTTATACAAATCTTTATCCACAGATTTTTTTTCTAGAACTCAAGCTCTTATGTGGGCTTTTTCTGAGATGGCTGAGGAATGATGCACTTAATTTTCCTACATGCCCTGTGGTTTGAGAAGATCTGGGAGGCATACCTTAATCTCTTAAAAAATCTCTTTGTGTGACTTAATATACTGGCCTTTTGATCTTTCTGAGATTTTAGTAAAAGACTGTGCTGTCACACTCTGGGGTTTCTCCTATTTCTACACTTTCCTGATTGTACTTGGAAGCTGTCTATCAATTTTGACATGTTTTGCCATTTGGAGAAGGCTGAGAATTTTCAAAACCGTGAAGTCTTGGTTCATTTTAGTTCAACGGTTTTCACCTCAATTTTTCTCTCTTTTCACACAATTTATTACAAGCAACAAAAAGAAATCAAAAAGCACCTTCAAGATTTTGCTTGCAACTATTTTTAGACAAACAGGTTCATCGCTTAGAAGTGTTGCTCTTCAAACAGTTTCTAGAGACAACTGTGTTAAGCTTTCTGTCACTAATTAGGATTCCTTTGCCTTCAGTTTTCAGTAACATATTCCCCATTTTACCTTCACTGTTAACTACCTCAATGTTTGAGTTTCTACTAGCAGTCTGTCCAAGGTGGTTTAAGCTTTCACAGTTTTCCTTAAAAATCTTCTGGCTTCTGCCTACTGCTCATGTCCAAAGCCACCCTCACATTTTTAGTTATCTGTTATATTAGTACTCTATTTCCAGTATCAAAAAATGTTATCTTATGCACCATAACAATATTATCCTAATCTTAGCAATTTAAAACACAACACATACTAATTTTCTTGCAATTCCTGTACGTCAGGAATTTGAGCATAGTTCAATGGGCCCTGCTGCAATTAAAGGATAAGCCATGGTTATGGTCTCATCTTGGGAAAAATAAGCCGTCAAACATATAGATTTGTTGGCAAAATTCAGTTCTTTGTGGCTATCGGATGTAGGAATTGTTTTTTGATGACTGTTGGCTCAAGGTCATCTCTACCTCCTAGAGGTCATCTCCTCCTCCTGGGGACCTCTGTCCACAGAAGACTGGTTCCATTCTTTGGGGTTTGAGGTGAAGTGGAACATCATGGCAGAAGAATGTGACAGAGGGGAGAAGGTCAAGGCATGGCTCCAGGAAGCAGAGAGAGAATCCATACCAGATACAAAAGATGAATTACATGCAGTGGAATAGCTGTTCCTTGCTACATGGGGAAGCAGAATGGCCATTTGCTTTCTGAAGGGCAAAAAGGAAGTGAGACTCCAGATGTATGATGTTACGTGTGATATTTTCATATAATCACGCACACATAATTGCATATAGCCCATCACCTTGCTGTATTTCTTTAATTAGAATTAAGTCACAGTTCATGCCTTCAGTCAAAGGAGTGGATGATACAAGCAAGTAAATTCCAAAAGGCAGGGATCCTGGAGGCCACCTTAACATGTGTCTGATACAGTGACCAAATAGGGTTTATTTCCAGGATTCAGGGGTGGTTTGGCTTTTAACAATTGACCAATGTGATTCACCATATTAACAAGAAAAGGGAAAAAAGCATGGAATTATCTCCATAAATACAAAAAAATGCACTTTTTAAACAAAATTCAACATTCATTTATAATAAAAATGCTTAACACTCTAGAGGTAGAAATACATTTCTTCAATCTAATAAAGGAAAATGGATATAATAGAAACAATGGAAAAATTGATGAAAGATATAAACACATGTTCAAGAATATCAGTGAGTGCAAGGCAGGAGAAGTACAGAGAAACAGACACACAGTCATATAGTATCCAAACGCCCAAAGTTCAAAGATAAAGAGCAAATTTAAAAACAGCCAGAGAAGAAAGATATTACATGATGTAGAACAATGATGCAAATGACAGGTGACCATTTCCAAGAAACACTGGGAACATAAAGAAAATGGAATTACATCTTTAAAGAATCAAAGAAAAAACTTAAATGATTGACCTAGAACTCATCCAGGAAAAAAAAATCTTTCACTCAAAGAATGGAAGATCAAATAAAGACAATTTTACACCAAAAAGCTGAGACAATTAATGTTAAGCAAACCTACACCACAAGAAATGTTAAGGAAGTTTTCCATGCTGAAGGGATATGACATCAAATGGAATTCTATATCTCCTGAAAGCAATGGAGGTCATGAGAATAAATATATACCTGGAAAAATACCAATGACTGTGTTTATGTATATAATTAATTTTATATTTTTAGCATATGTGAAAGTAAAACATAAGGCAACAAGAGCATATGCTATGAAGTTAAATTGAATTATAATGTTGTCAGATTCTTACATTTTCCATGAAGTACTAAAATATTATGTGAAAATAGTGAGCTTAAATATGCATATGATAATTTCTTGAGCAACTACAAAGACTTATAGTTACAAAGTCAATAGAGAAGTCAAAACAGAATACTAAGAAAATTCACCTCCTTCAAAAACGAAAACAAAACAAAACAAAACTCCAGGAAAGAAGGACCATAGGGGAAAAAAAAGAAAGACAGAAACACATGAGATGAATAGAAAATAAATATCAAAACGGTAGGTGTTTTAGTCAGCTTTTTCATTGCTATGACCCAATGACCTGAGAAGAACAATTTTAGGAGGAAAAGTTTATTTAGGGGCTCAAGATTTCAGAGGTCTCAATCCACAGAAGGCTGGCTCCATTCCTTGGGCAGAACATCATGACAAAGAGTGTGACAAAAGGAAGCAGAGAGAAAGAATCCATGCCAAATACAAAATATATACCCCAATGGCATGCCCCCAATGATCCACCTCCTCCAGCCACACCATATTAGCACACAGTTGCTAGTTAATCCCTATCAGGCTATTAACTCTCCAATTGGGTTAAGGCTCGTGTAACCTAATCATTTCACCTCAGCCTTCCTGACTTGTCATATGTGAGCTTTAGGGGAACATCTCACATTCAAACCATAACAGTAGGCTTAAACCTAATATATAAATAAGCAAATTAGTGGTTTTTCCCCTTCTACCCTATACTTTTTTTTTCTTTCTTTTTTTTTTTTTTTTGGCTCTAGGGATTGATCCCAGAGTGCTTAATTCCCCAGCCCTTTTTATTTTTGAGACAGGGTCTCACTAAATTGCTAAGGTTGGCTTTGAACTTGCTCTCTTCCTGTCTCAGCCTCCCAAACCCCTTGGATTACAGACCTGTACCACCATACATGGCTGTCTCTTTTTTATTTCTTTTTTTCATTAACTCTTCCATCACAAGCTTTTTCCTTTTCTAAATATTCCTTTTCAAAAGTGTGGATTTCCTCTTGCAGTTACACTGAGTCAGTTTGAATGACTTGTCAGCATCAGGAAAAAACACACTTCAACTGACCACCACGTTTCTACCTCATTTAGAGTAGTTGATTCTGTATGACACATGTGGTGAAGACATAATCAAAGTTAATATACATAGTTAAGATATATTAAGTTAATATATATATATATATAGTTAAGAATAACATACATGTAAATGCAACTTTGGTCTTTTTTGGTACTATGATATCTTCTCCTCCCTTTCCTCAGAAAATTTTCCTTATAGATATCCAACCAATAATTATGTCGGAATGGAATGACAAGTGTCCCAGCAAAAGTGGTGGATATAAGATGGGATATGGAGAGCCTCCTTACTCTCCCTGTCTCCTGACCTGAGCACTAAATTGCTTACTCTGTCCCATATCTTAATGAAGGAGTCATTTTAACACTCCTGTTCCAAAAGGGACATTTCCAACAGATAGTTTTTCAGGTCCCACAGTAGACTAACGTATAAAGGTCACAATTTTATTTAATGTTCCTACTGATGTCTAACATCAATTTGAAATTATAACACATAATCAAAAGTGGGCATTTCCTTTCTAGGAGTCAATAGACTTGCTGCAGCAATTGGCTCCTTGAAAGTATAGATCTAATTTAGGCACATGTTCTATGTTTCCTTTCACCTAAACATGCGTGCACACACAAATTTACGTGAAAAAGAAAAAAAAGTAGCTTACAGAGTTGTGATCTCCATCTCCACCTTAATGTTAGAAAATAGATATTGTAGATGTATTTTGCCTGTTTCAATTCTGATTTAACTTCGAATCAGAGAGATCAAAGAATTCTTTATCTCATAGTAAGTCTGCTTTGGTTTTGAAAGCTTTTCTGAGATTTGTTTAGTGTGTGTGGCTGTGCTATCAGACAGCTCGTTCAAGTGGAATAACTTCTCCTTTTCATGTTGACTTCTCAGTCCTGTTTTCCAATTATAATTATTATCACCACTATTTCAGTTTCCAATATAGAAAAAGTATGTGTTATTTAGAACAAGTAGGTACAGAATATAGATATCTATAACAAATACACCCAAATATTCAATGGCATAAAGAAGTTTCTTTTTCCCTCATGTTATATTCCAAAGAAATGAAAACTTATGTGTACTCGAAAATCTGTACATAAATATTTATAGGCATTTTCTTCATAATGGTCTCAAACTGGAAACAACCCATACATTTTTCCATGGGTAAATGATTAAAGAAACGGCATATTTAGTAATCTATTTTATTACATTCAATAATAAAAAGGAATGAGCTATTGATATACACAACCACCTGGATGAATCTCCAGAGAATTATTCTGAGTTGGAAAAAATGGCAATACCTAAAAGAGTATATTCAGTATGATTCCATTTACAAAACATCCTTAAAATGACAAAATTATAGAAATAGAGAACAGATTCGAGGTTGCCTGCAGCTTAAGAAGGGTGCCCGCTGAAGTCAAGGGAGTGTGGCTATGAAAGGGCGACATGAGAGATTTGCAAGGTGACAGCATTAACTACATCAATGTCAATGTCCTAGTTTTGTTACTGTTCTACAATTTGCAAGATGTTACTATTGAAGGAAACTGGGAAAACTTGCTGCAGACCGCTTCATGTTATTTCTTACAAGTGCATGTGAATCTATAATTATCTTGAAATAGAAAGCTTAGTTTTTTAAAAAAAAAATCTTTTTCTAAAACATAAAAAAATATGGAAAGCATTACTTATACTTTTAACTCCCACCTGATTTTAAAAGACAGCCAAAAACCATTTCCTAAAAGAACTTTTCTCACTGGAAAGCTTATTTTCACTGGAAAATATACACATATCTGTAACAGTTCACAGTGGTTTTGCTAACACTCTTCATTAGTCAACCCACTATCTGAGGTCAATCGAGACACGTTTGCTGTGGCGAATGCCATGTAAGTCAGAAGTCAGCTCTCCAGACTGGCAAACAAATTCTAAAAGCCCAGCAAGGGACATCCTGCCAGGCTCTGTGGAGAGGCAAAAAAATTGGGCAACCACTGTTCCTGACTTTAATGGTCACTTCTTGCTCCTGCAGCAAGGATTTTAGAGTTTCTGAGAGAAGAGCCATTGGAGAGAAGGATGGTATTCTCCAAAGGGCCAAACCTCAGCACTTGCAGCTGGCATGGAAAGATGAGTTTGGGGGAAATATCTGGGGCCAAGTGGCTGGCAACACTGGTCCACTTCCTGTTTTATACACAGGCCACCCTCTGTGGTGACATAAGACTCTCTACCACAACCTCTTCCCTCTCACGGCCATCCTTGATGTTCATTTTAACCAGAATCTTCTACCTGTTTGAAAAGTAATCATTCATTCGAAAAATAGTCACTAGTAACAACATTGTGTCAGGTATTGGGACGCAGAGGTGACCAAGACAGCTTTTTCTTTATCATCACTATCATCCTCATACATACCTTGTATTTTTTTTTAAAGAGAGAGAGAGACTGAGAGAGAGAGAAAGTGAGAATCAGTTTTACTTAGTCTTCCACGTGGCTTTCATTGCTCCAACACTTCGTTGTGTACGTGGGGCTCAGGTTCTAACCCACATCCTTGTACATGCCAGGCAAGTGCCTTAACTGCTGAGCCAGCGCTCTGGCCCATATACCTTGTATTTTCAAGTGTGTTCTGTGAGCAAGACTCTATGCATGACCTTTCCAGTCAATACTGTCTGATCCTTATTGTGTAGAGGAAGGAACACCAGTCTAGGAAAGCCAATGGCACCCAACTTTGCATACCTCTTGTTTCTTCCAGCGGTGGCCAGTAGGGCTCCATAAGTTTTTCCTGTACATTATTGAGTGGGATGCAATTCTAATCTGTGTTTTTGACCTCATATCCCTTCGCTACATCTGCTTCTATATGCACCTGAAACCTGTGTTGGCGATTCCAGTTCAATTTTGTATTCACCTTCTCTTGAAGAATCTGTGTATATCATTCTAAGTCACTGGTCAGCAATGTATGTAAAAAACTTCCTAAAGTGGTATGAGTATTTTCTCACTACTGTTTGCAAATCCATCAAGTAGAGAAATTTTGTAAAAGTCCTTGCCTTCTCCCCACTAATTCCATACTGATGAGAGTAAACACAATGTCCCCAACTCTATTGTCTCCACTATGCATTTGGATTATTTCTTACCCTTTTCTTTTTCTGGGAAAATAATTATAATAACTAATATTTAGGGAACACATTAGCCATCCTTTACTCAATCCTCCACAGAATCCTCTGAGATAATGATTATTAATAATTTTATTTAATACACAAGGAAACTGAGATTTAGAGAGATCAGATAACCTCCCCAGGGTCACACAGCTGAAAGAGGTAGGATTTAAACCTAGGCTGTTGGTGCTTCTCCTCTGCACTAAGCTACCTCCAAAAAATTGACACTTACCAAGGGTAGCATTAAACACTATCCGGGGTGGCTCATTCTCTCTGCTTCACCTTGTTAGCTGAGGATCAGCAGGAAGGACGTCTAAGCTCTTCTCATGCAGCTGGTAACTGAAAAACCCTTATGGTAGCTACCAGCTCACTTTCAAGACTTGTAATATCATTGAAATATAGCACAAAGATTAAAAGCTTGGGCTCTGCAATCCAACCGAGTGCATTTGATTCCCTATTCCACTGCTTATAACTATCGCGCTATGCAGCTTACATGGATTTTTTTCTGCATCTCAGTTTCCTTCTTTGTGAAATAGGGCTGATGGTGTGTGTCTCCAAAAGTTGTAAAAGAAACTTATCACTGGATTTAAGTCTATGGTTTCTTAAGTTTACGGAGCATTTCCTTGTTGAGTTTTTCAAAAGGTCAAAAATGGATCATTTCGTTTTCACAAGCATTCTCCAAACCCTAAGTAGCTCTTAATCGTACCCCCTTTAACTAGTCTCCTTTCCAGACTAAACTGTCCTAATCTTGGAAATCTTGCTCCTTTGGAGCTAGAATCACATGTACCAAAGTAGAAACAAAAACACGTACCTCGGCATTTATGAGGAAAAGTGCTGCAAAGTGCCCAGTCTCAGCAGAGCCCTTCCTGTGGAAAGACTGAAAACTTAGGCAGAGAAGTTCAAAGCCTGGAAGCCGCCGAATAAAAACAAAATCCCTTAAAATTACACTGATGGTTCTTCCAGATAAGCAGGTAATTCTTCGAGGTAATTTGGAGAGAATTCAACAGTGTTTATTACAGGTTCACTTAAGAGAGCCAAACATTCAGCCTTAAAAGCAATTTCAAAGCAGAACTCTAAACAGTATTTTAGCATAAGGAGGAAATTATATGCACACTCTTACCTCCCAGGGGTTTTGAAGGATTAATGAGGGAAAATAGAAGCTAGGGGAGAAAATCATCAGAAGAATGACAGGAAATATAAGACATTCACCATAAATAGGACAGGCTGACAGGGTAAAATGTCCATAATGTGATTTTTAGTAGACAATAAATAAATACCTGGATGTAGATTGATTTTCTGTCCAATGATAATAAAACACCCTAGGGACACAATCAAGTGGAGTGCAAATCTCACTTGATTTTGAAACTATTTCAAGCGCACATTACCTTTTTCTCCCCACCTGCTTCCTAGTGTCAAAGAAGTGTAATCTGCCCTAAAAAGAATATCTTAATAATTTCTTGGGGAACAAGTCAGACTATTTTATTTGCTGGGAAAATGACACATAAAATAGCTATTTCCAATATTTCACAGTAAGTGCCCTTAATGGAAGGAAAATATTGTTTTCCAATTAGGTTAAAATATTAAAATGTTCAGCATTAATAAAAAGGACTATATAGTGGGTATGTCTAAGGCCTTTAGTAAAATGTGTATTGATTCTGTTCTTCTAAGCATTTATATGCATTCTTTTGGGGAAGAACTGAAAAGTGGGTTGGGCTCCTCTCTCAGAAATGCTCCAGGGAAAGCACCCCCACAAACAGCTCCTTGACTTTCCTCAAATTCCTCATTATTCAGAGAGCAATGTACAAGTCACCCCCAGAAAGTAATTTCCTCCCTACTACAATACTGTGGTTGAATGCACACTCTCTTAACAAGGGCAGTTGTACATCACCAACGCTGCTCAAAGCTATGGACCTAGAGGTCAGAGAACCAAAATGATCCAAGTTTGAATCACAATCCTTCACCAGCTAAATGGCTTTAGCCGTTATTTGGTTTATCTGATCCCTAGTTATTCCTGGAAAAAGTAGTATTTACATAGAAGGGTGCTGGGATGGGTAAATGCAAATGTTATTTTATAGTTTTTTTTATTGTAACCCCTCGTTCGTGATATCTGCTTATTGTTGATGTGGTGGTTGTCATCGTCTCAGCCCAGAGCACCAAATGCACATTAAGCTACACTGGCCTTAAGTAATAGGATTACTGACAGTATTGTAGTATAGTTGGCATTTTCTCCCACAAGATGAGGTTCTCTTTCTTCAATGCCAAACTTGGTTGCTACTTACTTGCTGACATTCACTGATGGGAGCCTTGCTATCATATCCTTGCTTGCACAACCTCTTTGTTTTGCGGCCTCTCCAAGGCTAACTTGCCAACAACGGTCACCAAATATAAAGGCCCAAACCTGACTCTAGTGCTTTTCTTTTAATATATACTTAAGGGATTTTCAGAAAGGCACACTTAATCTATGCAAACCAAAAGTTTAGAATTTTACAACGTGAGATGCTTCTTTTATTTTATTTTAAGTGCATGTTAAATTTCTTCAAGGAATTTTTTATTGGCCTGGTTGATGTGAAGCATTCTTATGTCCAAGTGCTGTGCCCAAGTCACGTAAGTGATAATGCAGAACCATATTATTTCTCTGTGGAAAGAATGCTGGAGGTATGGCTAAACACATCACTAGAAGTAAAAAATAAACTCCTCTTGTACTTGTAATAGTTTCTCTTTCCACTTAATTAAGCAAGAGTAATGTGTGATCAAGAACATACTTTTTGAGGAATTTTCAATTTGGGTTCAAGATCCTTGGGAATGAAAAAATTGTGACATGAATCTCTCCGAGAAAGTGAGGCAGAATATTTTTTGATTATGTGCTTATTTGTATGTTACTTTCTTTCCATGCTTCAACATCTCTTTTTGCTCAAACATACATTGAATGCCTGTAGTCACTTTCTTTTGGAAAAGGCAAAGCTACCTTGTTAAAGGAATAATATTCCCTGAACGGTCACTCTATGAAGAAATTAAATTAAAAAAAGGAAGTTGGGAAATGAGAGAGGCAACATATGGCTACCACCCTCATGGATTCTATTAGCATTACTTCATACAAAATAATATCATTTCCTTTTGTCCAGGAAAAAATAAATCTGGAATCAGCTGGTATCTAAACATCATTTCTTATTTTGCCACTGTTTCCCTGGATGGCCATGGAAAATATATATGGTCAATTAATACCTTAGTTTCAACAACTATAAAATAACTGAACAATTTGTATTTCTATATATGGCCTTTGCAATAGTTATCTATTACTTCACAACAAATTATCTCAAAACAGAAGCTTAAGAAAAATAATTCATTATCTCAGAATTTCCATGGATCAGGAATCCAGACACAGCTTATTCCAAAAGGCTTATTACAGGTTGCAAAAGAGGTATTGGTTAGAGCTGCCATTTCATCTGAAGACCCAAAATGACAAAGGATCAACTTATAAGCTCTCTTCTTCCCAGGCTATTGGGTTAAAGGTCTCATATCTCTGCTGACTTTGGCCAGTGACCACTCTCTGTGCTTTATTTACCATGTGAGCCACCCCATAGGGAAACTCACAACCTGGCAATTGGCTTCCTCATAGTGAGTTATGAAAGAGGGTTGGCCAGACAGAAACTACTATCTCCTCATAACCTAATCTTAAAAGTAACGTCCCAAACCTTTTGCCATTTTCTGTTCATTAGAAGCAAATCTCTGG
Organism: Aplodontia rufa; assembly: GCA_004027875.1. Classification (NCBI taxonomy): domain Eukaryota; kingdom Metazoa; phylum Chordata; class Mammalia; order Rodentia; family Aplodontiidae; genus Aplodontia; species Aplodontia rufa. The sequence continues at coordinate 13,251 of PVKS010023966.1, read as the reverse complement.
GCCCAAATACATTCCAGGTCAGAGATAACACAAGAGTATGATGCAGAAGACAGGAATCTTTCAGGTCCACCTCCCAGGGTGCCTGCCATAGATTTAGCCAACAATCTGACAAATTACAGGGAACCATGCAACTAGGCCAGGGGAAAGGGCTCACCCTTTCCCCTAATCAAGACAGCTCATCATTACTTTATAAGCACATTTTAAAAATTCCATTCACTCATTTCAAAATATTTACTGTATACCTGCTATTTATAAGATACTATGAGAGGTGCTTTGAGGAGGACAAAGTTAAATGGGTTGATAATTCACATAGTACAAAACATCCTTTAAAAATAAAGTCCTCCCCTTCATTGAAATGCAACCACCATGCAATGGCAACCAGATCTGTGTGCACGCAGAGCTGCAATGTCAACCAGATTTACTGCAGCCCAAGGCTGTATTCAGCCTGCACACCCCCAGCTACTTTCCCATGAGTCGAAACTTTGCAAAGGCTCTATAATGGCAAAGGTGATCTCTATGCCTGTTGCCATCTTTGGGTAAACTTATATGAAGCTCTCAATGTTCTCTGGTTGCCTGGTGCCATTTTTTATTTGAGGATTCTCTATTTGTTCCCAGACAATAGCAGTGGCCTACAACTCCTAGGCACTGGAAAGGGAGAAAATGATCTCTCTTGGCAAAATCCACCATTTAAAAATATTATTTTATAGTTATTTAGATCTAGACATCTTACCTGACTTTCTATCAGTCCTGACTTATGGATGCACTCTCTAAAAGTAGAAGTAACTTCTCACACTTCTTTGCCTATAGTCAAGTTTGATTAACACAGAATAAGTACAGTAACTGATTAATGCCTAATGCCTTTTTAAGAAGGGCCTGATTTATACACAGAACCTATTTAGGAAAATTTGTCCTTGGATCATTAGTTGAAGGGCTGCTCAGGTGTAATCTTACTGGCTTTTACCTAACTTTAATTTTTTTCTTCCCATCCATTTCTCTTTAAATTTTAGATTAATTTTTCTTGCCCTTTATCTTATGCTTTGCCTAACTCTGGACTCCGCTCTTGCAACAGCCTGACGTGCAGAACAATGGACATCCCAACCTCCTCCACAAAGGACAACAGGCGGAGCATACGGCCAGCCATAGACAGCATCCCAGCCCCGTCCAGAAGCACAGCTTAGGCTGCTCCTTTGCTGTCTCTTTCTGTACTTGTCAGAGTTTTTCTATTTAAGCATAGGGACACAGGTCTACTATGGGAGCAGTAGGTATTTTCACACATAAATATCTTTATCCGCTTTGGGAATGTGCTTCCTGTTTTGACTTGTTCTCTAAATATATGTAATTTTTAAATTATAGGTTTACGTCAGGAGGACAATTTAGTCAAGTATTACTTTCTTCAAAAAACATGTCCTGGTTGCAGCAACATAAACTGTGGAACGCGAGCAGGCTCAGAGGATGCATGAAGGGAGGCATCCCCCCTCGCTCTCCCTTCTCAAAACTTACAAAACACATCTCTCCTTTGCTGGAGCCACCCAAATATTTTTTTAAAAAATTAAAATCCTTTCATAGAGACAGAAAGTCTCTTTCAGTAGGACTTGTAAGGTCCAGAGCGGCTGATGGGGCATGAGCCTTTCATCTGCTGTTCCTCAGCCCATGCGAGGCCTGAGTTTCTAGACAGTGACATGGAGGAAGGTGACTGCCCTTGAGAGCTGGCTTACCCATTGAGTTGCACATCCATGCAAGCCAAGGTTTCTCATTCTGCATCTCCCGATTTTTCAGGAATGTCAGTTTGTGATGTCAAAAGAAGAGTGTGCTCTTGTTGCTGTTTTTTGAGTTTTGTGTTCGTGTGTGTGTGTGTGTACACTGGGGATTGAACCCAGGGCCTTGTGCACATTAGGTAAGGACTCTACCATTGAGCTACAGCCCCAGCCCAAAAGAAGAGTTTTTGACACGGACTTCCAAAGGCGTAGATTTTAAAGCTGAGAACTTCCACTGCTAATTGGAAAACAATCACTAAATAACGTAAATGAACTTATTAAGTAAAATGAAAGCAGACACATATAAATACATTGACATATATATAACACAGATGAAGGACTGAGTTTTACTCTGGCATTGGGGGGGGTGGGGTTCCTGGCACCAAATCCCAAGATGGAGATTTGTGTGCTGATAGTTTATTTGGGGAAGTGCTTCAGGGGATTGAGGGAGGTGAGGCCACAGGAGAAGGTGGACCACAACCAGTAGTGACAGAGACATCAGATCTGACAAGGGGCAGGGAGCACCTGAGCAAGAGTGGCCCATAAGAGTTATCATAAGTTGTGATGCAAGGGCCAGGTATTATAACCCCCTTCTCACCTTCCCTACTTCCTTTGCCACTGGGCTGCCCTGATGGCAGGGAGAAGGGGAGAAATCTTGGACACATAACTCCTTTTAAGCAGAGGAACTTGGCTGGCAGCCTAAGGCAGCCCACACTGCCAGCAGCTGAGAGAAGGGTTAGCCAGCCCTGGAGGGCATCTGCATAGCTCAACTATATGCACACTATTTTAAAACGAGGACGAAGCTGATAGAAACAAACCAAAAACCTGGGGTTTGAAATGGAGATAGAGTAAATGTTTGTATAATACAGCATCTAATTATAAGTATTGTAATTTATATATGCAAACCAAATAAAAACAATTAACTAGAAAGTAACTCATAAATGAATGGAAAGGAACAAAATAAATTCCAGTGCTGGCTGAGGATGTAGCTCAATGGAGCATGCATGACCCCCTAGGTTCCATCCCAAGTGCCAGAAAGAAAAGAAAAAAATAAAAGACAAATTCCAGTGATGCACCCTTCTGTTGACTACATGCAAATTTGACACCACTTACTGCAATCAAGGGTCAACTCTGATAGTATGACACTGTAAACAATGGTGGATAATCAGTGATTTCTGAAGTTGTGTGTGTGTGTGTGTGTGTTGTGTGTCTCAGGTACTGGTCAACAGGAGGACCCTTATTTCTGTACTTAAATTTGGAGAGGTCAGAGGGATGCAGGTGACACTGCAGTGTCCTCAGTATATTTAATAGACAGCCTTCACAGGTATCCGACCAATGGCATAAGTGACAGATTTACATACGTGGAATTTCCAGAGTTTATAATGATTTGTGCCAAACAATTAGAAACATCAGCAATAAAAGAGTTGAAATCTGTGTCATTAGGAAGAATGCATAGAGATTTAATTTTCAGTACCTGCAGGTCATTAGACTTAGGACGCTGAAACTAGAAAATTAGACACAAGATTGTACCAAAGGAAGAAGTCAAAGCTAATCAGTTACCGGATCAAGAGTGAGCAGGCGAGTGGATTTGGACCCAGCCCAACAGGCACACTTGGAAGTAATACCAGGTGAGGAACTGATTCACCAACACATAGAAAATAGGATTTGATAGTTCTGCCAGAACTGATTTACCTATTGTTATTTTCACTATACGTACTTAACATATCACATAATTTATTTTAGAATGTGTGGAATTTTTCCCAATGAACCTCCTAGTGTGATTCCAATGAATCTCAGCTCAAAAGATGGGGAGGGGAGCGCTACAGAGTAAACCCACCCCAAATGTGTTGTATTTTTCTGGTGCCCAAGTAGAAAGACTAGAAAAATAGTATCATTTAGAAAATTACCATTAGGCCGTTCCTAATTAGCCATCACACATTAGGTAGTATTTTCACAACCCCTTTCAAAGGATCGAAGGAAGGGATGGAGGAAGGAAAGAAGAAAGAGAAATTGGAAGAAGTTATAATTCTTATGCAATTGATGTATGCTCTCAAAAGTTTCTTGGATCACATTCTTACACAGGTTTGTCCAAAATGTGCTTGAACATTGCCTTATAAGTGGTAAAACAAAAAATATAGCTTTAGTGCTTTAAATAGGTTCCATAATGACAAGTATTCTTGTAAGAAAAGCCATTTCAGAGCATTTACTGAAGGATCAAAGATCAAACATCAGAGTCTTGAAATGAGCTTTTTTTTTTTTTCAGTCTTTCATAAGGCAAGAAAAAATGCAATGGTCTGAGCTCAGACACTCTATTTAGGTGTCCAATCTCCTAATAATCTCCCTCGTAGACACGATCCTACCCTTGACCCTGGCTCATCTCCCTGGAGTTGAACAGACTAAGAGGGAGGTCAACTTTCAAATGCAAGTTCACGTGGGGGAAATACTTTCCCTGGATGTGGAGTCAGGGGACTGCTTCTAGGGTGCTCCCTGTGTAACATCTGGCATCCACTGGGGTCTGGTGCCTACCCACTGAAGGGTATGTTTTTGAATGCTGGTTTTGGAGTATTCCCTTGAAAGGGGCTTTGTAAAATGCAGAACTCAATGCAAATGTGTTTAGTGTCACTGTAAATCTTTATTTTCATTTCCATTGATATTTACTGAATGGGTCATGATAGGCGTGGAAAAATCGCACAGAGGAGTGGCATGAAGAGGTAAGAAGGTCCCTGCAGACCTCAGGGTTAGTCCTGTTGACTGTGACCTCCTCCCTGATAGAGCTCTTAGAATCATGATGCAGAGATACAGAGCTATTCAGGTTGGGCCTGGGGCTTGGGTTCCAGCACTGGAGCTGTGGTCACTGTCCTATCAAAATTATTTATTCCAGCTTTCAACTTTACACGTGGGGGTCCTAACTCTAGAGAGAGCATCTGGAGTGCCTGAAAGCCCCTGTTTTTCTTTCCCTCCCTGGAAGAAAAGGCCTCTGGACAGGCAGCCCAGAGAGGGCACACAGGCATAGAGAGAGAACAGAAGGAAAGCAGGGAGACCCCAAAGACAGTATTCACACTTTAATCTGGGTCCTGGGAAACTTGTCCTCTTGTCCTGTGGACAGGGTGAAATTCTGGGGGGAGAAGACTAAAGAATTCAAGTTTCCAGTTCTGATTCAAAACAAAGGGTGACAGCCCTCCCTTTCCAATATGCATGCCCCTTAACCCCTGTCAATTTGCATTCACACAAAGCAGTTGCCCAGCAAACTTCCCTTCCCAGAACTGTTTAAAAACAAAGACTTTCTTCAAACACGATTTTTTAAAACCATTTTCTACCTCCAATATGAAATGGCCTCCTGGATAATGATACTGTACTGAGAAAGTGGATTCTAGGTTGAAACCGTGGCTATGATGGATACACACTAGCTTTGTGAGGCTGGACCTACGATTTCATCAGGGGCTTCTCTTTCCCCAACCATAATGTAAGATAACTAGAACTAATAATATATGCAAGATAGAGCCTGGCAGGTAGTCAATGCTCAGCGAACGTGGACTGTTACGATTATCTATATAAACCAATGGTTTCAAGCTGATAAAGCAGCCCCAGAGGTTTCAGAACTACAAGAACAGATTTCTTCACTAATCAAAGAGAAGGACAAAGGTGCCACTTGGGAGTCCCCTTCCTCAAATAATGCCTGGAACTATCTAAGATAACATCATTCCACCCTAGAAAGATTCCAGGATTTAATCCTGGCTCTGCCCAGTTCTATGGCCTTGGGCCACTTCTCTTTGGCTTGATTTTCTTTGTAGCAGAAAGTATTGGGTTAGACTCCAACAGTGCTTCTAATACTCAATTGCCCATTAGAATCCTGTGGAATTGGTTTTAAAATTCCTGAGGCTGGCATGACCCTGACCAATTAATTCAGAAGATCAGGGACTGGGACTCAGGCAAAAAGGGGTTCTTAAGGCTTCCAGGTGATTTCAATGAGAGCCCAAGGTCAAGAACAAGTAGTCTAGTAGATTAATGGTTCTGAACTCTTGCTGTCCAAGATAATCAACTTAGAGGCCGAGAAAATGACAGAGGTCAGACTCCCACCCTAGAACAATTAAAACAGAAATCCATGGAGACTGTTCTCAGGCATGGTTAGCTTTCAGAGCTCCCCAGGTGATTTTAATGTGTGGCCAGTTTTGTGGCCCTCTAGGTTAGATGATTTGCAAGGATCTTCCTGGATCCAAGGTCCTAAGCTTCTGTGCACCTGACCCTATGGGGCTATAACCATGCCTGCCATCTGTTCAGGAAGGGACTGCTCCAACTGTTTCTATCTGCTTCCCAGTTAAGCAAGGCTTCAGTGATTCTGAGAAGTAGCATGATAACCAACTGCCCCCCAACACATCCATCTTCTCTATTTGAAGATCACTCTAGACTTGACCTTAGTCTCATCACAACAGTACACATCAGGGTTGTGAACGTTTGGCACAGATTCCTTGGAAGGCTCATGAAAGTCAGAGCTCTCTCGAAGAGGATCTGACATGCATATCAAATTGAGCATACAATTGCTGTGGAACCCTGAATCCCTGATACCAGGACAATTTTATTCCACTTGACCATAATTTAAAAGTCAAAAACACATAATCTAAAAAGCAAAAATTGCAATGTAATGGGAAAAGCCAAGAGTCAAGAGTTTATTCTAAACCAGGTTCCATTTTGAACCAATCCACATTTAGGAGTCACAGAATCACTATATACATGCAGTAACAAAAGTATTATACTTTGTAGCCTACCAATCTAATATGTATGAGAAACAATGTGAAATTACTGATATAAAATTGCTTCAAAAATTTGTGATCATTTATATTTTTGTTGAAAAGTGGAAGATGTGCCAAGAGACAATGTGTGGGCCTGGGGTACACACAACAATATGTACATATTTCTGCCTTCCCTTACACTCTTTTAAAGAATGGGCACATTCCTCACACACACCCTATATAAACAGTCTTTGGGACCATAGCACCAAAATGTGATTTTGTTCATTTGTTTAACTTCTTCTGAGTGCCTCTGTTGACCAAGAGGCTGTGGGGATAACAATATGTAAGGGTTCTGGAGACTGGGATGATGGGAGACTGCACAATACCTTTCTATTTGGAATATGATTCTGAATCTGATCTTAGAGGGGGCCCAACGAAGAGCCCATAAACCACCATGCACCAGTCCCCATCCTTGATGGGGAAAGGCTGGAACTGGAATCAGATGTCTAAGAAGAAATTTCCAGACTTCACAGTAACTGCCAAATTGGCCATAGTGTTGGCAGAAGCCACCAGCTGGAGAGTGCCAAATGGTTTGGAGTGAGCAGAATCCCTCGTTGGCCTCTGAGCACAGCTTCCCAGGAGAATCTGTGTTCCCAACCTCCCAGGACACGTAGGCCATAAGAGTTCACTGGGGCTATGATAACAAAGTACCATAGACTAGTGCCTTAAACATGACTGGAAGTGTTAGATCAGAGGGCCAGCAGAGTCAGTGTCTGGTGAGGGCTCACATTTGAGTTTACATATGGCACTTTTCTTGCTGTGTCCTCATGTGGTGAAAGGGGTGAGGGAACAATTTGGGGTCTCTTCACAAGGGCACTAATCCTATTCATGAGGACTCTGCCTTAATGACTTAATGACCTCTCCAAGGATTCCACCAACATTATGCCCTTAGAGGGTTTGCTTCAACTTATGAATTTTGGGGAGACCAAACATTCAGTCTATAGTGTTCTAACCCCATAGGAGTAGCAGCTCATCCCTGCATGAGAGTGGGTGCATGGGCTTTTAGTGTCTCCAGGTTTGCTGTCACTGGGACTATATAGGATTGTTCAACCATTTGCCTTGGGCAGAAGTTGGCCCAGATAGAAATGAAAGTATGGAGAGTATTCCTGGTCACTCCCTGCCACCATTCTGCTCCCCAGCCTATCTTTTTTGGTTTCTAGACAAATCATATGGAAGTATTAGTGAGGAGAGAAGATGGTAGGCGTTTACCTGTTGGGCACTACAGTTTGGCTCTGGGAGGTAAGAAAGGAACATTCAATGCTCCAGGAGAGATTTTCCCCCTGAACAACATCTCAGGAAACAAGAGGAGACTCTACTCAGAAGTTGTGATATGGGTACATGCAGGACAACTCTGGAGAATAGTGCTCTGCTGAAGAGGAGGAGTGAGGAGAGAAAACTATCCTAGCACTTTGACAGAGCTCTGTTTGTGACACAATGTGCCCTATCCCCCACTCCCAGAGGCACTAACTACGGCTCACTTACACAGCTGATTTTTGGGTGTTTTGTATCATATCAGGTGCATACATATAACCACATTCTGATACTGGCTAAAACAGTGTTGTCTGGGAGTTTCCAGTTCATGCAGCAGAAGGTCCCCTACCCCTTGGTATCAGAGAAGTCCCCATGCAATGTGAAGACAGTTGCCCAGGGGCGAAAATCACCAACCTCCAAGTTCTCTACCTCCAGGTGCATTCTGGTCTTTCTAGCTCTGAGCTCTGAGCTCTGGTCTTTCTGAGCTCTGGTCTTTCTTCAGATAGCTCCTAGTGGAGATGTCCCTAGGAGCTATCTGCAGAACCAAGCAGGTGACGGCCTTTGGAGCCACACATTCTCATCCTCAACTACCCTAAGCTTCGAGGAATGGCCTCACTTCCACTTCCACATCCTCAATTACATATATTCTTCTTCTTTTATCCTACCAGGAAAGAGCAATTAGTGGATATTTATTATACAACAGCAGAGCACTGTGGCTTTCTTTTTGACTTCCTTACCATTCTTCAGTTGCTGCTCATAGACTGTTTTGCAACTACTGTTTCCAGCTGGAACAGAAGAATATACACAAGCAATATATTTTTTTAAAATATTTACTTCATCAAAAATAAAGATAGGTATCTCATGGTTTTTTCCCATAAATGAAGTGACTTGTGTTTCAAGCTGAGGCATTTCTCACTGTCTTTATAGATGTGACAGATGAGCATTATTCTACCACTGACTTTTTTTTTTTTTTTGGAAAGAAGCCTTCATGTTCTGCACAAAATTACTTTCCAGTATATTTGAGTCATAGAGGGAAAACAGAACATAAACAGCTGTTGATGAGCACAGTGGGAGATGAATATGACCATTGGAAGTTACATCTGAGTCTCCCTGTCTTGCTGATTCGGCAAAATCCAAATGAGACACTGGCCAAAGGAAATTGTGGAGAAGCAATTTTAGACCCAAGAACTTCCAAACTTTTTGTTTCCTTGCCTACTGCACCTCAGCCCTGTCAGCTTCCATGGTGATTCCTCATCATGATGTTCTATGCAAACCTAGGAAGAAATGAGCAAATATGTCACAACTACCACGATAGAGAAAACTATTGCGCAAGATGTCATCTGCAGATCTTTCTGAGTACCCCTCACTATTTTTGAGATTATGCTTTGTTTGTGCGTTAACCAAGGTCCACTTAGGGGCCAGAAACCATACCAGCTGTTTAAGAGAGAATTTTAAAGAATTGTTAAGTATATGAAAGAATTGAAGAGACAGAAATGAAACACCAGGTCTAAGGAGATAGGAACTGGAAGAAGCAGCTATTGCCCAAGGGCTGAGGGCACAAATGGAGAGGTTGGAATGATTAAGCCTTAGAGTTTGAAAGAGAGATCTGTGGACTGAAACTCTAACCTCAGAGGATGCCATCCCGCTGGCGAAGCTGTCTCAGGGGATACAAGGCTGCCTCTGTTGATGCCAGGGAAAGTGAAAACTAGACTGGGATGCTACTATTGCAGTTGCTACAACAGCCAGGGGGAAGGAGTGTTGCTTGGGTGACTTTGGGGGGACAGGAAGTACTGGATGAATGAAGGTATGCCTTCTTCCTCCTCAAGCCTCGCTCTAGCACCCCCTATTGGCAGCATTCAGCAGGGAGCAACTGGCAAAGACGAACTAGAATTTGCATCTCCCAGCTCCAGCACCAAGAGCAAAGACTTGAAAAATTGAAGCAGAGAGACAATAGCTTAAGAGCTACCATGCTTAAGTGTGTTCTCCATGGCTTCATTGTCATTGGCTGCTTTTTTGCTTACCCTGGCCCATTGTTACAAGCTGTAGAACTAACTGCCCTCATTAGTTTCCTTAAAATGACTAAGCAGAGGATTTGGAGGAACTTCATCTGTAGGACACCAGCATGCTTTGATTCCAGGATTTCCCAACCTCAGTGCTATTGACATTTGGTACTGGATAATTCATTGATATGGGGGGCTTTCCAGTGCATTGTGGGATGTCGATTAGCATTCCTGGCCCCTTCCCCATGGAGTCCAGTCATATTCTCTTACCATCCTGTCTATCGTCAACCAAAATTAACAATAATAATGTCTCCAGATATTGCTAATATCCCCAGGGAAGGTGAGAATCCTGAATTTCTGACCTGAGAATTAGAACAGCAAGAATACCCATGCACACTCCCACAGGACATTTCAGTTTTCAAAGCCCTCTCTCTGTTTCGTTTAAATAGCTCCAGGAGGCAAGATGGGACAGATACTATTGTCTCCACCTTACAGACTACCAAAGAAGAATCCAGAAAGGTTAACCCACTTCCCCAGAAATCCTGGCAGGGCAGAAGCTACACTCTTCTGGCCATCCTCATCCTCACATTTTTAGAGGGGAAAAGAGGGTGGTTAGACAGCTGAATGGCAGAGAAGGCAACTTCTTCCCCCCTTAGAGCTACCAATAATGTTTCTTTTCTTTTTCTTTTAAAGTGTCCAGCTGTTGCCAGGAATACACTATAAAACATCTTTATGAAGTGAACACAGGCCCCAACAGCTTACACAAGCTGGCTCTGTCAAGGGCACCAGTGTTTCTAATTAATGCTTGGGTCCAGTGTTGCATGCAGGCCCTACCTGCACCCTCTCCCTCAGGTTTCGACTTTTGGCTGACCTGCCCGAAGCCCTTATGCCTATGAGTAATAAATGCTCCCAACTTTTCTCACTGGGTCTGGAAGGGCAGAAATAAAAGTCAGTTCCAACTAACCATGTTCCACCCTGAACATGGGGCATCAATTGCAGGCACTGACCCTGGGTGTCCAGTTGAGCAAAGTGCCCTTCTGTGGCTGGGCCTCTCGCTTTGACTGTGTTCAGCATCAGGTGAAGTCACCCTGTGGCCTTTGGGAAACAGAAAAGAGTCACCTCATAGCCTCACAGACTGATCATTCTCAAAACATGGAGACAATCATCTTCACATCATACGTGTATTAGAGATCCCTGGTGCATTTAAGGGCTGGGTTAGACTGCTGTTGCTGGGCAGGACAAAATAAAAATGGGTATGAAAGTAAGTTCTGCACAAATGTATTTGTGTATGTGTGCATTTATGTAGGATTCTCATGTGCACTTGATGGAAACCAAGGTCATGGAAGTGCAGACCCCCTGCCTCCTCATGACCTGATTGGTTAATTGCTTGACTAATTGATTACGTAGAATAACAGGGCATTAAGGCTCAAAGGAAACTAAAAGATCATTTTGCTTAACCTCATTTTACTAGTGAAGAAATTACAATCCAGAGAGGTTAGATGGCAAATCAACAAAATCCACAGTCAATTAATGCAAACAGGACCCCCAAGGCAAACAGGCTTGCTCTGTGTCCCTGCACCACTGTGCCTAGTTTGTTATTCCCATTTCAGTTCACAGCACCTTGGAAATGTATCTTGGCCTGTCCTTTCCAGAAGGAAGGGGTTCCTTGAATAGTGCCTGAATGTGTCAGTTTCTCTCCCTCCTCTTTGCCCTCTCCTCCTGAGACTGAGCTTTACTGCCTCCCACCGTAGAAAGGAAGATCCTAGTCACTGAAAGAGTCTGATCTTGCATGAGAAATCATATGCTGTAACCCAGTCCTTTTGTTCCTAGAAGAGAGTAGAACCATGAGGAGGAAGAGGAGAAGGCAGAGACGGAGGGGGAGGAGGAGGAGTTGGGATCCCGAACTCCCCTTCAAGGGCATACTCCCATCAACCTAACTTTCCTCCACCAGGCCCCGCTCCTAAAGGCTCTACCACCTCCCAATAACACCACAGGTTGGGAACCAGGCCTTAAACACATGAGCCTTTGGGGAGTACTTAAAATTGAAGTCATAGTGAAATTAGTATTTATAGGCCAAGGTACATGACAATGAAATAAAGAAAGACTGTGTAGGTCACCAAACAAATCAGAGAGCATTATACAAGACATAGTTATTATTAATGTCAGACTCAAGGTAGAATGATCCAAATTCAAGCAGGAAGGCTTCCTATATCTTTTTTTTAAGGGCGGGAGAGAGAGAGAGAGAAGCAATTTTTATTTAGTTTTTCATGTGACTTTCATTCCTCGGACATTTCATTGTGTATGTGGTGCTGGGGTTCGAACTCACGTATTTGCACATGCCAAGCAAACACCATAAGCGCCGAGCCACTGCTCCAGCCCTGGCTTCCTATACCTTTGAGGAGGCTTAACCAAACCCCATGAGCACCTGTACTCAGGTGTGATGCAGTCATACTGCAACAAACTTGTGTGCTTGGATTTAGGGGGTACTTCACTACAAAATAAACTTACTCCTTCAAAAATAAACTTTAGTTAAGGAGATGAGAAAGCATAAAGGCTTTTGGCTACTGGTGAACTATTCTTCAAAGTTTTCTTAGAAAGAAAACCAATGTGTTTAAAAAAAATCGAGTAGTTTCTAAAAGGAAACAAAAGAATGAAATATAGAAGAAAAGAATTGACCTAAACCCTAATTCCACAGACTAACCAATTTTATTTTGACACACTTATTTCTATATTTTTTCATAATTTAAAAAATATTGAAAGAAATCATATAGAAGACATGTAGATAGGACCAAAATCACGTATGTAAGACACAGAGGACTAGGGGAAGGAAACACGAGGCTAGGTGAGGCACCTTGTTTCGTGGAGGGGAGGTGGGTGAGATTTCCTCACTCAGATGTCAGTCTTCAAAATGGATTGGCACAGCTGGGATGAGTCCTTCAACACCCAGAACCAATGGGAATGGGGACTCTGCTGCTTTGCTGCCTGTCTCGCTTGCCTTGGTCCTTATTGACCTCAGCACTATAAAAATTCTGTTTGTATATTTTAAGTACTGTAAGTGAGACAAGAAGATAGATCTCCCAAAATTGTATTGCTGAATTGTGTGCATTTAGGAATATGTGACAACTAATCCCAACATTATGTAAAACTATAATGCACTAAAAAAAATAAATTAAAAAAAAAAAGACAGACACTCACAAAAACAATAGATCTCCCATAGACGGCCAAGGTAAGGGCCTTGGAGAAGCACGGAGGGGACGGGGGACATCATGCCAACCTGAAAGGAGAGAGAAGATGTTAAAGACATCCTGTGGAGCTAGAGTGGCAGCTCAGCAGTTATGGTGCTTGCCTGGCAGGTGCAAGGATGTGGGTTCGAACCCCAGCACCATGTGTACAACGAAGTGTTGGAGCAACAAAAGCCACATGAAAAACTAAGTAAAATTGATTCTCTCTTTCTCTCTC